>RJWM01038912.1:0-16449 GCA_004363535.1 Dasyprocta punctata | reverse complement strand
GTGCTCTCCCCACAGGGGTTGCAGCAGTGTCTGCCCGGGGCAGCATCTGCAGGTGTGTGGTTTCAATGAATCAAACCAGAAATCCTTTTTGGCCACCGTAGTCAGCTGAGAAAGAGTTCCCAAAGACCTCCATGTCCTGAACTCTAAAACTTGTGACTCGGTCACTTGATTTGGCAAAGGGGACTTTGCGCCTGGGATTGCGTCAAAATCTGGAGAAGCGAAGTTATACTGGATCGTGCGGCAAAGCAGGGCTCCCTGTGGGACGGAGGAGTCAGAGTCAGCGAGAGACCTGCAGGTGCTGTGAGGCTGGCTCTGCGGATGGAGGCAGGGCCCTCGAGACAAGGGGTGCGGGGAGTCCCCACTCCCAGGCCGCCAGGGGTGAGAAGAATGTGCGAGAGAAGCGATCATGAAGTCCGGCAGGATGGTGGCTGCTGGGGTGGAGAGGGCTGTGGGCCTGTGAGGCACAGGGGTCCCCCAACGTAGCTCAGTGCACTTCTGGGGTCCTGGCAGGACCCTCTTAGCCCACAGGAGCAGAGGTGTGGTCTGTAGGGAGCCTGGCTGTGTGCAGCGGAGGGCTCACAGTAGCTCCTCAGTGCCTGTGTGTTGGTCGGACGCAGCCTGCTAATGAGATCTAAGTCTCTAAGGGGATCCAGACTGTTGGTCTTGCAGTTCAGTAATTTTGTTTCTGCCCAAATCAGAATTTAATAAGTTCTATATGGCGAAAGGCGCCCTCCACACACTGGCTCCTCCCCAGCGGAAGCCAGGTCCCCCGCCCAAGCCCTTCTACCCTCTGCTTTCCTGCTGCAGCTCAGGACGAGGAGCATGCTGCTCTGGGGAAAGCGCTTTCCTGCACCCGGGCTGAGTCTGATATCCTAAACATTTTCATTAAAGACACTCTTGAAGGCCTGCATTATCTCCCCAGGTAGCAAATGCAGGCTGCTGTGGAGTGGATTGCTATGGTAGCTACAGCCCTGCCTACGAAGCCAATGGTGTCCAGGGCTTGGAGAGTCCTGAGCCTGCTGGAATTCTCTAGGGCTGTCACTCAGGACAAGCTGGTGGCCTGAGCCACGGCTCGTGACAGTGACCTGCCCAGGAAGTGATGCCACTCTCCCACAGAAGCCACGGGCGTGCTTTTCCTTGCGAAGGTGCCCGTTGGCTGAGGGCGCAGCTGCTCTAGACTCCGGGCCTTGCTGTCGGGGATCAGTTCAAGGGCCTGCGGGTGGGAGATCCCGCTTCTCCCATGGCAACCATGACTCCCCTCTCACCCTGTTTCAGGAGTGTGTCCTGAATGGCAAATGTGAACAAGCTCATACTTGCGCCAGGGACACGTGGACAGCTAGGGGGCAGGAGCGCTGGGACCACAGAGGGATGCACGGGGCCTGAATGTGCTGCAGTCGTTTGCTGGCGTCAGTGGCCCCAGCTTGAGGAAGCAGGCAGGGGCTGGGCATGGTGCTGCAGGGTGGCCGGGCACAGAGGCCGAGCCTGGGGGTGCCATCTGCACTCTGCTCCCCACATGATCCCGAGGCCTTGTCTTTTTCTCCCACAAAAAGCAGCAGCGCCAGCCATGGTGACTCACGCCTGTCACTCTACCTACCGGGGAGGCCGAGGCTGGAGGATTGCAAGTTTGAGCACAGCCTGGGCAAAGCGGCAAAACCCCATCTCAGAGAAAAAGCAGGCTGTGGATGTAGCTAAGTGGTGGAGTGAGTCCCTGGGTTTGAGCCAGTGGTCAAACAAACGGCAGGGCGCCTGAGAGAGGCGCTGACCGTAGAGCTGCAACAGGGAATAAAAGCCACGAGCCTTGAAGAAAGAGAAGGGTGCAAGGGGCCTCAGGATGCCGCCCAAAAGAGCGGCCGGAGGCCAAGCTGGAGTGATCTGAGAGAGGAAACTGTGCCTGGCAGTGGGTAATGACGGAGACGTGACACACACACACACCTGCCACGAGCTCACAGCCATGCACAGGGTACCGAAGGCGGAAAGCGGGAGAAGGCAGTGCTCCTTCTGGAAGAGCTGAAAATCAGATCTGTTAGATGCAAAACTGTCAAAATGACCCCCATTTTTTCAAGAGAATAAATCTCAAGGGGCCAAGAACTGGAGAAGCCTGCGTTACGGGGTCCTGAGTGCGGTCCCTCCCTCTGGTGGCTCGGGAGAAGGGCGGAGGCTGGGGAGGAGAGGCTGAGGCGCTGGACGTTTACCTTAGGAACACACAGGCCCTTCGGGGCTGTGCACAGGAAGTGAACGGAAACAGGAAGGAGTTGCAGAGCACGTCTTAGCCCTTGGCATTGGCTAGAGGCCGACGGGAGTTGCACAACAAGGGTGTCTTCCTGGATTATTCTTTTTATTATTTTTTAATGATAAGAGCTGGACCAAGCACCTCTGCCTGAATTAGTCTGCTTGCCAGCCCTAGCGCCACCCTGGTCAGTCTCCTGCTCAGACATGCCAGCAGATGCCGGGGAAGTAAGTTACTTGTTGGAAAGGACAGGGCCAGAATTTCACATCTCTTGACTTCCGAGCTCAAGTTTCCCCCCACTGCCTCCAGGGACCTGGCACTGATGAGGGGCACAGGTGACGCAGCTGGGCTGTGGGTGCCCGTGAGTCTGCATGCCAGAGCCGCAGGGAGGCCGAGGCCAAGGCACTGGTCTGACTGGGAGGCAGCTGGGAGTGAGTTCTATCCACGGTGTGTGTGGGCAGAGAGCTGGGGCTGGGAGAGTGGGAGAGAGAAAGAGAAAGAGAGATGCCAGGGTGTGCCTGGGCTGGCGCCTACAAGCTTGCAAGAGCAAGTCACATTTTCAAGAATTATATGAGCTGATTTTTAAATATAGCTATTATAAACATTAGATATATATAAAATTATAATTAAACTGTATTGAAACAAAGGTCATGCATACTAAAAATGCATAACTTTCTAATTATTTTGCCACATTTTACAATTATGTAGATGCTCTTAAGGTGATTTGTACGTGTCTTCCCAAACGGGAAAACTCTGTGTAACGGTGCATCCCGGAGCCTCTCCTCCCCCGTGGCCAGAAGTAAAGTCACGCTGACACCTCGACACTGACTGCAGCGGGAGAATTCCTGCACGGAAGTCGGCAGGTGCTACCGGTGCTGATGACAGGGACAGGGCTGACACATGGAGGCCGCTTCCTGACCACTGTGTACTTAGCCATGGCGTTGAGGCCCTGGCATGGGAACAACCACAAAGGAGGACCCCCAAACCAGCTGACCGAGTCACGCAGGGAAGAAGGGCATGGAACCTTTAGAAGTCCGTTCTGTCCCGGACGATGAAGTGGGTGACACCTGAGGCCTCTGGGAGTCCAGGTGGGATCCCCCGACAGCTAAGGCCCCTTGATCTGCAGAGCACCACAAGCAGGACAGGGCCTTGGGGTGTGCGGGCGGGACCCGGACAGTGGCTTTATCGTCATCTCCCTTAAGAGCGATTGGTGTGCCGGACACAGGGAGTCCAGCTTCATCTGGTGCTCCTCCTACCATCGCCCCTGTGCGATTGGCCCCAGGGAACCGCAGGCTCAGAGATGGCCAGTCATTCCTCCAAAGCCACCTGGTGTTGGAGCTGGGCCTTGAACTTATTCAGGGAGGCGTTAGGGGAAGCTTGTTAGCAGACAGGATGCTTGTACGCTTCACGTGTGTGTTAGTTACTTTTCTCATTGCCTGGACAAAATATCCAACACTCACAAGTTAAACGAAGAAAGGTGTATTTTAGCTCATAGTTTGCAGAGGTTTTCAGCCCATAGCTGGGTGGCTCCCAGGCGGGGTGGCATGGCAGAGGGGTGTACAGAGGAGGAACAGTCCACGGCAGTCAGGCAGTGAAGCTGGTGGCCGCCTTCTTTCCGTCCCTTTATATTCCATCCAGGCTGCTAGGCTTTTGAGTGGTTCTACTCACAGAGGGTAGGGCTTCTGTCTTCAGTAAATCTATCCAGCCACACCCAGAACTATGCTAATTCCAATCAGTGGACTAATTTATTACCACACACCCTTAATCCCAGAATCACACATCCTAGATCCGGCCAGCTCTGAAAAACCCCACCTACGATTGCGTGAGGCTTTGGGGGGACATCTGGATGTAAGCCGTAACAGTGTAGGCCCCAAGGGCAGGGACACATCAGATTAGACCTTAGGGGCTGAACAGGTGAGGGCCCCCAGGGTGGAGCAGAGTGCGGCACCTTCGGCCACCCCAGGAAACACTTAGGTCCGGCTTGAGCAGGAGGGTGCTATTCCTCAGCAGCCCCCTTCTGCTTAGAGTGCTGGGTTTCAGCTGGGGAATGCTTTCGAATCACAGTCAGGTTTGTGTGGGAACCTCGGCATCACAAGCTGCAGCTGTGTGGGCGGAACAGTGTCCACAGGGCCGCCCTGGTGGGAGCTCCTGCTGCGAAGTGCAGAGGCTGCAACCCGGAGGAGCTCGGCCTCGGGAACCCAGGTGAGCCAGCACCTGCCCACATGTGAGGAGAAAAACACAACTCGAAGTCTCACATTTTCTTCTTTTGAAAAGAAGAATAAAAATAGGAGCTGGTTCATGAGGTAGGATTCAGTGCGGCGATGCAGGGCAGGCCCTCGGAAAACTCCCTGGCACATCGCATGCTCGAGATACTTTATGGTTACCAATATTAATTTTTAATTACTCTTGTCATTACTAGAATGAACTTTGAGGCTGGGTCGGTGGAATGCAAGCTGCGAAGAAACAAAATCCTATGGCTCAAAACTATCTCCAAAGTGCACTTTCCCTCTTGTTACCCCCTGGGGCTGAGGAAGGGACGCGGGGAGGGGTGGTGCTGATGGGCTTGTCCTTTTAGAGTGCTCATCGATATCTGCGGGCCCAGCTGTCTGGCTCCAGGCTGCTCTTGGCCGGAGCCACACTCAGCCAGCGTGACTCTGGGACAGGGAGGGTTGCTGCACTGTGGAGACAGAGGGCAATTAGGAGCCACTCAGTAGCCTGCAGACTTTGAGCTCCGTGACTGAGACCGACTGCGGGACGGCCCTGCAGGGAGAGGCTCCTGGGAGGGGAGGTCCAGGGAAGGCTCGAGTCCGGGGCCGCGCAGATGGCTATCAAAACTTGTCTCTAGTTGAAGCATGGTAGCCAGGTTAAAATACAGCTGGAAAGCCATTTCTTGGTTTAGGAAAGGTTCTCAAAACCTGGAAAAATCTGTGATAGGTAGGACACAATGGTTGAGGATGCGCACAGTCACTCATTAAGCGAATATTTATCGAGCAGGGACTGTGATACCTTGAGAACAACAGCAAGAGCGATGTCGCTGCCTGACGGAGCTTACAGTGAACAGAAGTAGCACATATTGGCTAAGTTGGATGTAGCAGTAAAAAGCATATCCCATTAAAAAGGAAAACTGAGGAGGAACCAAAGTTCTGGACCAGCCTTGCCAACCATCTTTATCTCTAAGCACTGAGGGGGTGGGGGAACAGCCCTGCAGCTGGCGGTGGGGGTCAGCGTGTGGCACACCCTGGCCTGGGCAGCAGGGTGTGGGCAGAGTCACTACCCCGCACGCGGACACACCCACGAGTTGCCCCTAGATCACTCCAAACGTGACGAACACAGCGTTTCCTCAGCGCAAGGGATGTTCAAGTCGCGGTTTTCCTTGCATCTGTGTTAGCATCCGGGGGGCCACTCTAGGTACATCCTGGCTTTTGACATCGTGCAGAGGAAGGTCTCCGTCTGTCCTGCAGGCTCCAGGCTGGGCTGACGGGTGTCTGGGGCTCCCCTGATGCCTGGGAAGTCTGCCAACTGTCCAAAGGTGCTGACTGCGGCCAGAGTCTGGGCAGAACCAATACAACTGCTAACTTTGGAAAAGGGATGCTCGGATGGGCTGTTTCATAGTGATCCAGTTAATAATTCCTCCTCCCCAGGAAAGTGTCTGCACAACTCCAACACTAAAGAAGGAACGCAAACCAGGGGAATATATTACTTACTCCACTGCCCCGAGCTCCACTGCTGTGTGTGCTAGTTGGCGAAGACTCTGCCTCACACAGCAACCCCGGCGGCCCGTCATCCCCCATCCTGCCGGTTCCCCAGAGGGATCCTGGTGGGTCACTGTGAAAATGAGGCAAAAATTGCTTGTAAATCGACTTAATTCTCAAAGATATTAATCCAAGGAGAACGCTATTTTGTGTGAGGCAGTGGCTCCACTAAGAAGTACCAAAACTCATGAGAAAAAAGAAAAATGTGTCTCTTAAATCAGAGGCAGGGAAACATTTTAAATTGTAGTAATATTACATTTTTAAATGTTTTCCTCAAGCCCATTCCCTTCCCGGTTTCCATTTATTTCTCCACTTCGGCATAACCAGGGAATACAGCTCACAGGAGGGAAGGCAGGAGTCGCGCTCATGTGTTGTTAAAAGCCCGTGTCTTCGTGGGCAAATTAGTGTCTTAGCAGAGATTCTGTCTCAAAATAAAAGATAAAAACAGCTAGAGGGCTGGGAATGTAGCTCAGTGAGAAGGCTCTCAGTTCAGTGCCTGGTACCAAAAATTAAACAAATAATAAAAGTTACAGCCCAGCCTTGTCGACTTGAACCTTTTGGTTTTAGGGAAACCAAACCTAGACTCAGATCAAGAGACTGGAGAACTAGTTTCAAGTCCACGGTCTGCGGCGAAAGAGCAGCTCAATGTTCTGAATCCTGCACGGCCGCCGCGCAGACCCAGCCAGGGAGGCCCCGGGGCTGTGCTGAGTGACGGGGCAGGGGTAGGAGGGAGGACCCTCTGCCGGAGGGGTGCTGTTGCCGATGGCGCTGCCTGCCTGCCTGCCTGTCTGCCTGTCTGTCTGTGAAATCACAGGTCCTTCCAGCACTCTTCTCTCCAGCTGCCGTTTCAAGAGCGAGAGTAGGTTCTGTGTCTGCCGCCTGAATCCATCATAGTTCTTCTACTTACACAGGATCTCCTGGGGACTGGAGACCAATCCGAAGGTCAGAGCTGCATCTCAGCAGAGTAAGGCCGTGGAAGAGGGGCACCGGGTGGAGACCCTCGCTCCTTGGGGGCTCAGGGAAGAGCCCGTCCCTTTCCTATGGTGCAGAGGGATTCTAAGCGCGTCCCTGTGTGGCGCTGTGAGCGTTCTTACTGCTGACCTCCGTGCATTGGGCGGGACGGGGAAAAACTAGGTCTCATTCTAGGGATCTGCAAATCCAACACCTGGGCTCCAGCCACGGCGTGACCCCAGGGGACTGGAGCTGCTGGGGCTGGGAACCACAGGCAGAATGGAAAAAATTAAAATTTAAGTCCCTGCCTGGCTGATGTAATAAGGTCACGATGTGCTCATTCCGGCTGGCACAGCAAGGCCATGAGATGTACTCATTCCATGTAAAACCGTAAGATCGAACAAGGCAGAACGCATCAGGCTGTTCTGTCTGTGTTGCCCAGAAAACTTGCGAACACATCCTGTTCCCACCTGCCCTCAGAATTGCTTGCTTAGTAACTGATGACCAGGACTTTACCCACTCCTGGACACCCACGCTCTCCGCTTCTGTACTTCCTGCTTGCTAGTCCTATATAAACCCCAACCTAACAGCAGTCTGGGGCTGACGCTTCGGGAATGATCCCCTATCTGCCCGCCAGTGTCATAAATGTGTGCCTTCCTACTTCGTGGTACGGAGGTCTTCCTTTCAGTTTGGTACCAGTTCTGCAACACCGGCAGTAGGAAGATGTGGTGTGTGTTTAGGGAACAACATTTTGTGGTCTTTTCACAGTGAATCCAAAGCTAATTCCAAATCTCTTGATAGCACAGGGTTTGGTGCAGAATTTCCACCATTTTCCTGTTTACTTGCTTTGATCTATGGTCTTTCTAAATTTCCCAGGCTGACCTTGAACTTGTAATCCCCCAGTCTCAGCCTCCCAACTGGGTTTACAGGCAGGTACCACAAAGCCTGGTAGTGTTATTAATTTATTAATCTAAACATGCTACTCTTTGGTAAATACTGATATTCTTACAGAAATTTTGGAAACTGCAGATAATTACTCTGAAGCAGTGGCCATGGCCCGGGCCCCCAGCCCACCGTGTGCTCCTGTCCACTGCCCGCTGAGGGCCCCTGCACTGCTCATCTGCGGAAGTGAGACTCTCCCTTCTCCACACGGTCTGTCCTCGTTTTTTTCTTGTGTTCACGTAGCCCAGGAATTTCCTGGGTATGGCAATTGTTTCATTTCCATCACGTGGCTTTGCTGCCACGTGCGCGGGTCTCTTCCTGAACAACATTCCCCATAATTCACCAAGTTGTGGGGTGCATCCTTGGACCTTCGTCTCTGACCACACCCTTTGGTGTTTCAGATGGGATGACACTGACCGCCCGTCTGGACTCCAGGCCAGGGGTCAGGAATGCCGTCTGACGTCCCCTGCTTGGGCAGGTGCTCCTGATCCTAGAAGAGGCCCTGACTCTGGCTGCGGGGCTGAAGCCGTGGCCGGGCCCACAAGTAAGGCTGCGTGGAGGAGGGCTCTGTGGAAGAGTGGGGGCTGCCTGGTTGTCAGGCGGTGGCTGGAATGGGTGCGGTGCTGGTGAGACTGAGGGCCATCAGTTCAGAGGGCTGGGAAAGTTGTAGCAGAATCCTTATGGCGGCTCCCTGAGGATGCATGGCTCAGCACTAGGCCACCTGGTGGCCTGCAAGGCCTGCCCGTCCCGCCAGAGGAAAAGCAGGTAGTTAGGGTCAGAGAAGATGACCTGCTGGGCCCAAGTATCCTGGCCCTCAAGCTGAAGGGCAGCGGTGCTCTGCAGCAGTGCAGCTTGCTTCACACGGCTGGTGGCCACTCCCCAGAGGTGACTGCCCGGCAAGAGGGCATCTGGCTGACGTCAGCAGCGGGGAGGTCTTTGTTTAGGGCCCACTGTCTGCAAGGGGCTCAGGGAGAAGGGCTGGTTTATGGCAAGGACCCAAGGGGCCACGATGGACCCAGGAGAGGATGTTGCCAGCATTGCGGGGGGACGCGGGGAGATGGGAGTCCTGCGGAACCTGGCGTCTCCGTCTCCGTCTCCCTCCTGTTTTCCTGGGCTTCGCTATGTAAGGGTCGGATGTGGCGGCCTTGGCATTCTTCTTCACCCGCATGCTGATCAAGGGACAGCCACCATTGACTGCTTCCTCTCTGGCCCAGTTAGGTGTCCACAGGACACACGGACAGGCTCGGCTTGGGTCAGTGATGTGACCATGCAGGGCTCAGTCCTCGCAGTGCGGGCACGGCCAGCAAGGGAGGGCCTTGGTGGGCTCGTTCATTTCCGTCCTGTCGGTGATGTCCTGCAGCGCACCGTGCCTGGACGTGGTTTTCCTCGGTGTATAGAGTCTCCTCTGCGACATCATATTGCAAGATGCGGGAAACTGAGACAGCGGTGAATTCATCTCATGTGTCAACAGCAGCAGTCCCCAGTGCTTCTAATTATGGCCCCGAGGGAGACCTGTTGCTGCTTTTCTCCAAACTGTGCCTAAAACACTGTCCCGCCATCGCTGTTTCCCCCTCTTCCTGCAATGGCTATTTAAATATACTGTGAACTATGGGTGCTGTCTACACAAAAGGTGTCGTTGAGTGTGACTAAAAATTAAACTTCCATTTCATTAATGGGCCCATTACCAGGAAATGCAGCAGCATTTGAGCCCCTGTTGCTGTTTCTATAGATACCCTTCCTCGGCGGCCCATCACAACAGACAGCGGCGCGCTCCCCGCCTTTGTGTGGTGCTGAGTGTTCCTTGATAGACATAATTATCCTAGGTACGCTAGATGATCTTTATTTGAATGCCTTGAATTGATGAAAAATGCTGTAAATGCAGATTGCAGAGGAAAAAAAGAAACTGTGCAATTCGTATCCTACCAGGTATTATTATTCCTTAAAAATTAAAATCAACTGGTGCATTATCTGTTGTGGCCCCGCAGAGGTGGCCACGCACTCTCATCTGGAGCGCCTTACCCAGAGATGATCGCTTTCAGCTTCCCCGCAAACAGGAGGCGTCGCGTCCCCACACGGGCACCAACCGCCACTGGCAGCAGCCGAGGAGGAGCTGGCTGAGTGGCAAAATGGGGAACAAAAAGCCCAAAGAACAAGAAACTACGATTCTACAGAGCTAGACTAATGTAAAATATTTATGGAATAAATTACCTCTTAATGTTCTCTCTTTTCAAGCCTGCAGAAAGTAAGCCAGGTTGGGCCAAGAAATGTAGATGACAGAGTCTCTACAGTGACGGGCCAGGGAAGGGCGCGGTCAGCAGTGCCCCCACCTCCCCGGCCCTCCCCCTGCGGGGAGCACTTGGCCAACGCCGGCAGCAGAGGGAAGACCTGGCCTAGGAAGGAATTTACTCTTTGGCTCAGAGGTGCCTGTAAAAGGCTACGATGGGCGGTGCCAGGGACAGGCGAAGACGAAGCTCCACGCTGGAGAAGACGATGGCTCTGAGGCTCTGTCCACACCGTGGCTGTCCACTGGGGATGAATTCTGGGAGAACGATTCTTGGCACAGCAGTGGCCAAGTGCAAGGTGCCACTCCATTCCGCATTGCTCAGTAAAAAGGAGCAGGACGTGGCACGACTTAAAATCATGTTGAGTGTAGTTTGCTACCCCAAGCATTGAAATAGACTCCTGCTTCAACTCAAGGCAGGAAGACAAACACCTGGAGCACCTGCTGGCCTGCCTGAGGCCTTGAGGGCTCCGCTCCTGAGGGTGTGAGTGCAGGAGATCACGGATTAGACGGCGCGGACTAGGGTCTTTGTAAAAGAGGAGCAATGCTCAGGACCCGCACACTGCCCTCCTGGTGGAGCACAGTTGCAAGGTTAGAAGCCATGAACACCAAAGGCCAGTGCAATCCCTCACGTCTAAGAGAACCACGGAAACCTTAGCGCTGGCACTGATGTGCTGGGGCTGTCTCAGGCCACTTGTGGGACCCAGTGGTTTGCTTCCCCTCTTGGCACTAAGCTGGGGGACATCGCATCCAGGGCTTGCAGTCAGTCACTGTCAAGTGTTTGATTATGTCCCTCAGCAAGTGTTTCAGGTCTGGACTTCTCGCCCACGCTGCCTCCCTTGGGAAATCTGGTCATTAAAACCCTCACCAGCACAGCACTGTGCTCAGGGGTGGAAGGAAGTCTACAGCATTTTGGGGTACCCGTAGGGGGAGGCCTCATACTCACGCCACGTAAACTGCTCCTTTCAATCCCAACAGTGGCTTTCCTCTGAGAGACAGACAACTCATGTCCCGGGTTTTTTGGTGGGGATACTGAAGCAGAGGGTCAGGCTGCAGCTGGGGAGGGGAAGGTCTAGATCCAGATCTGGATTCTTAGCGGCGCATGGCTCCCCAGGGAGCAGGCAGAGGAGTCAGCACTGTTGTGTGGTGTTGCCTGGCCAGGGGGGCACCTTGGGGGAGACATCTCTGAGCAGCTTATGGCCTGGGCCCCCTGATCTCCAATGCTGAGGAAAACACGTCTCCCCTGTCTCCCCAGCCTGCACCCCACTGTGACTGATACGACCCAATTAACCAGAACGAAGTAGCTTTGTCCTGTTGACGTCTTCCAGACCAAGGGTCTGCAAACTTGTTCTGCAAAGGACCAGGTAGTAGATATTCTCCACTGTGAGAGCTGTTCCGTCAGCTGAGCTGCTGCTGCATGGGGTCAGCGTGGATGTAAACGACAGCCTGGTGGTGTTCCAATAAAACTTTATTGTTAAAAATGGGGGGTGGGGGCAAATCCCTGTTACAGGCCAAAGACTGCTGGACCTTGCTTTAGACAATAATGTAAGTAAATTTAACAGTGTATGCTCCCTCTGTGAGGCTGGAAGGTATGGAACAAATGGAACTGGGAACAATTTGCTCCTGAAATTTATTTCCCCTCTCATCAAATACCAAAACCAAGGAGATCGGAGAGAGGAACCACCTCGAGTTTTCGTCCACTGGGATCTTTGCAAGCATTTATTAAAAAAAAAATCTGCCTTGCCTGATATGGAGGGCGCAGGAGCAGCTGGAACAGGGCAGCCAGGTGGAGGGCGGTGAGGACTCCAGGGCTGGTTGTCTGGGGACGCGGGGCCGTGGCGGTGACTCTCAGCCCGTGTTGAATGGGATGCAGGAGCCGGCGACACCCACGGGTCCTGGCTGCCGAGGGTCTCTGTTCTCCAGGGCACACAGTTGCTGACTTTTCCCACCGAGCTCACCCTCCGGCTCTGCAGACCATGGCAGCGCCTCTCGGCTCCTGGCTCTGCTGCACCTGGCACAGGGGCCAGCACGGGGGACACCGTTCACTCAGGCTCACCAGGCACATCTCAGCTGGCCGCCCGCCTCCCTCACAGTGACTGCTGGGCACCAACAGGGGCTCAGGAGAGGCGGGGGCAGTGGGCAGGCTTCAGCAGAGGCCTGAACGTCACACACTGTCTTGTCGTTTAGTGTGCTGCCTGAGCAGTCCTGGGGTCTCCTGTGATGAACCCGATGGTGGCATCTCCAGAGGGTTGCTTGTTTGGTGGTTGTTCCCCGTCAACCAATTCAGGGTTCATTTTGTGAAATGCGTGAGCCAAGTACCAATTCCTGGTCAAACCATTTCAAGGAAGCAGGCTGGGATAATTGGCACCAAGGCGCATCTGGACCACTGACAGGTCTGGTCGGACTCGGATCAGGTGCCTGGCGGATTGAACTTCTACTGCGAAGGGAGCTGTGGTGAGAATCAGTGATCTGAGGCTGGGAGCAATGAGGCAAGGCTGGGTCCCCGGCCGGCTGGTGTTTGCAGACGAAATTAATGCCTGAGAGGTGAGCTTGGCAGAGTCCACGCTGGCAGCTGTGGCTGCCTTTGAGTCAGAGGTGCGTGGAGCAGAGAGATGAGCTTAGCTTCGGCACCGTAGCCACTGCCTGAGAAAGGAATGGAGGTAGAGACCCTGTCTCATCTGTGGTCCTGGCTGTACTTGCAGGGCCCAGGGTTCCAGTGGAGAAGCCGGGTGCGCTTGATTCTCCTGTAGCTGGCAGCCCTAGAACCAGACCCGCTGGTTTGGTTGTCTGGTTTTACCTTCATCCGCCCCAGGGCTTCTCTCATTTGAAAGTCTCCACTGTCCTTTCCCTAATTCCATAAGAGACACAGCTGCTGGTTCTGACCATTGCCGTAGCTGGGCCCAAACGTCTACTTTCTTACAAGCTGCTGACACAGCTGCTTGTCCTGTCTCCTTTGCTCCAAGCACCCCTCATGCAGCTGGAGCAGGCTCTCTCCCAGCAGGCAATGGAGCAACGGCTGTGGACGCCTCCCTGGCGCAGCCCCCCCTGTTGGTCACAAGACTTCCCGGCATCATCTCCGTTCCACCTGCCCTTTCCCCTTGCCCCAGTGCAATTAAACGCTTTGCAGGTCTCTGCAATCACTTCGTTATTTCCCTCTGGGCTCTTCCAAGTGCTGCGCTCCCTGTCTCCTCTGCACCCCCATCTTCTCAGGCACAGCGTGCGCTGCTTTCCCTTCAGTGGGGCACCTTCCCTCGGGTCTCCCAGGCACCCCAACTCCTCCCCCACCGCTCTGACTGTGATGGTCCCGGCACTGTGCCTGCAGCCCGACCTCTGCCTGCACCTGCATCTGTTTGTCCAGGGTGTCTGCTGGCTATCCCATCCTCTCTGCTCTGAATGGCCCTTCCGCCCCATGCCCCATTCTGGGTCCAGCAGACCAGAAATAAAGCAGGAATGGGTGCTGTCCAGGAGCACTGCTCTGCCAGCCAATCTTGGGGTCAGTGTATAAAAATAGTGGGTTTCCTCTTCCCTTATGTGGGGTAAGATGGAGGTACACGTTCTACACAGGGTCCTGGGGTTCCCCACCAGAGAAACTATTTTCCTATTGTAGTATCTGAGTACGTAACACATTCTCTCTTGCCTACCTTTCCTTCTGTCTCACCTTTCCACTCCTTTGCTGGAGTTTCCTGGGATTCCCTCCCAGATAAAGCCCTTATCCTTGTCTCAGGTTCTGCTTTTAGGGGAACCTAAATTAATACCAGGACCCAGGTCGTGCTATTGAGATTCCCACTCTGAGTCTCCTTGGATAGGCCAGCTTTGAGAGGGGCCCTCCATGGGCATGGTCTGCCGTATCAAGTATCAGATGCAAGGTCAGTGGCCCACTGCCTAGAAATGGTAAGGGTTCAACAAATGTGTGGCGAAGAAAGGGAGGGAGAGAGAGAGGCTCCTTGTCCAGGTAGCCAGAAAACAGAAGCCTGTTTTATTTCTCTCTGGGCACTCACTGGCTCAGGAAGCTCAATCTGCCCAATTATTTAAATGCTGGGAGAACAGTGGACCAACAGGGAAAGATGTTCGTTGCGTTCTTTTCCTTTCCAACTGCGTGTGGTGTGTGGTGCTTCCCTGGGTCTCAGGAACTGTGGGGGACAGCTGGGGGATGGTGGATACTTGTCTCTGCAGCACACTGGTGGCCTCCCTCCTCCGATTAAGGAATTCACCAGCTCTGAGCACTGGGTATTGCCACTGGAAATGCATCCCTGCCGCCCAGTGTTCTCCCGACTTCAGTTAAATTGAGACTGCTATCTCACCTGCAAGATAAGCCAAAAAAAAGAAGTACATGGTGTCCTTTATTTGCTCTTTTCTGCATTAGATCTCTATTGTGAGCATTAAAAACAAACCAGGACAAAACAGGGTTATTTATTGACTGCAATCCTTAGCACAACTTTCTCCCTTTATCAGTAATTACTCTTATTACTATAGAAACGGTACCCAAACAAACAGAAATTACCCACAATTTTCTATTGTCAAAGATCACTCATAAGATTGGCCAGCTGAAGTGAATCCCCAGGAATTTTTGGAAAATTATATAATTATCTACACAGCACGCTAATGGTGCTAAAGCAAATGACTTTCATTGCCCTCACCATCGTTGACCCCTGAGCACAGTAATTCCAGAGAGAGAAATGTAGGCACTTTCGTACTAATGGGTAGGGGTAACTGCTATGAGATTGGAGGTTATTTCTGGCAATTTCAAATAATTAATTCTGTGAAATAGGGAAAAGCAACACTATGTGAAACGATGGATAGATAAAACTGCCGGAGAAAAACTGTCTTTGGTGTCTGAGTTTGGCTTAGGGTGAGCTGCTGTCTGACAGGCGGAAGGGTACCCCAAGGCAGGTGGATCCACCCCTGCTCTCTGGGCTTCCAGAGCTGCGGAAGGAGGTCTCTGAGGCCGATGGCTGTGTGATTTGATGGAACCTGGAGAATATCACCAGCCAGGAGGCCACGGTGGGATAACAAGCACAGTCCTAGAAAGAAACAGGTTTAGCCGCCCGTAACCAGGAAGATGAATTCATACTCACTAGAGAAGCAAAACAAAAAAGACAGAAGCTCCCTAATTAATAAGGCCTTTTATAAAAATGCCATCTACTCCCAACTACACTGCAACTTGTGTTGAGTTAAACAGATTCCATGGCCAGTGAGTTGATCATAACATTTTGGAAACAAAAAATTAACAAGTGTATTATTTCGAGTTAACCCTACCAAAGAGGATGATAATAAATCCCATCGACACAGAACACGGCTCCCAACACGCTTTCATGTCAAGGGTTCACGTCCCATGCGCCTGCTCAGCTGTCAGCAAAGAGGACCACGGGGAAGGCAGGAAGATGGAGAGATGAGAGCCGGAGGATGAGTCTGCTAAGTAGAGATTAAGTATCTGTCGATTTTGATCAAAAAATGATCTTTTGTTCCCGGAAAGGATGTCATAGACTATTCTTATTGATGTCATATATAAGTTCTGAATCCTTTTCAAATTTGGGAAATCTTCTATCAACTTTACTGCTTAGGAACTCCACAAGGAAGGATTTCCCCTGGATTGGCTCCTGTCTCCTTGTGTTTGCCCCCGGCTCCTATTCCACTAGCAGCTGGCACTTGATAGTTGCCTATTTCATGTGTAACTTCTGGTTTTGCCACACTGCATTGAGGTACTGCAGAAGCAGAAATAACCCCAGAAGCTCAGCAGCACCAGCAGCCCTAAGCTCTAGGGTCACTAGGGCAAGTTGCAGGTTTCAGTAGAAAAACACAGCAATCTTCACCCATACCAGTCAAAGTAAATTACTTTGGCAAATTTTACAGAAGCATTTGACCACAGGACTATTTTGCTAGAATCTTGTCCTCCATCTCTGGAGGTTCTCGCAGATGAGGATTCTCAAAGTCTCAGCTGGTGGAACCCAGGGAAAGCCACCTCCTCCGGGTGGTCAGTGGGGTGGCAGGGGATGAAGGGGTGGTGTCTGGCTTTCTCTCCGTTGCCTCGAAAAGCACCTCTTGCTTTACAAATGGCCCCAGTTCTTGGCTAGGCTTTGAGAACAGGCCCAGCGTGCTGCTCGCCCTGTGTGCCCAGGGGCTGTGAATTCCGATCCTGTCCATGCTGAGAGCTTAGGGGGTTGAAGGGGTGACCGGGAAGGCAGGGTGGGGCCCACTCCAGGGGGAGAGGCAGCCACACGCATGTCACAGCTACCCTCAAATCCGGTGACTTTTCAGGTGCACACCACACGCCTGGATAAAGCTGTTAAGGGACAGGA
>RJWM01038911.1:0-16447 GCA_004363535.1 Dasyprocta punctata | reverse complement strand
AAAAAAAAAAAAAAAAAAAAAAAAAGAGTTCGTTACTACTAAATGGCCAGGATTCCATCATGTTTCTATTATTACTAGGCTAAGCCCATACCATCCCGACCTCGTCAATTACTGCTAGTAAGTACCATTTGTTGAATTCCAAGTGCTATCCCCCAGCTCAGACTGTCTCTTAAACACCTGACCCATATATCCAGTTGCCTGTACGACCCTTTTACTTGGATGGCTAACAGGTTTTTCCAACGTCAAGTGTCAAACACAAAATTTTATCATCTAACTCCAGACCTGCTCCTCCCCCAGTCTTTTGGAGCCATTATCTCTTGTCTAGGTTATTTATCATAGTATTATCTTCGCTGGTCCCTTACCTAACACTGCAGGTATTCCCAGCACTGTAGCACCAGGGAATGTCATGCAACAAGTCAAATGACTTGTTCTGATGCTCAAATCCTTCAGTGACTCTCTGTCTCCCTTTTAGCCAAAGTCCTTACTTTGACCAAAAGAGGCCTTATACAGTCTGATTTCCCTTAACCTCTGTGACCTCTTCTAATGTGTTACTCAGTCCTCCAACCATTAATTCTTGTCCCAGTGTCTTAGAATATATTTCTCCCGTGTATCACAATGACTGTGTCTCTTTTCTTAGCCCTCCACACACAGTCTGCTGTAGTCCATATCCTTTTTTCCTGCTTTATTTTTTCCTCCTTAACATTTATCGCACATAGTATATGTTTTAGTTTTTAATTTTGTTTATTTTTTATCTTCCTTCCAGCAAAGCACAGGTTTTTGTCTACTTCATCCAAAGCTAGATCCACGGCACCTTGAAATAGAGCCTGAATCTTCCTAAGGACACACGAAGTATTTGTTGAGTGAATGAAGTTCGTGATTACCTATTTCAGTCTCATTTATTAAAATATTTGTTGAGCATTTATTATGAGCTAGGTGATATTTGGGGCACTGGAATACAGTGGTGAACAAGACAGGGAGATGAAGCTCAAAGAGCAAAAGTAATTGGGAAGGGAAAAGGTGGAAGGAGAAAAGGGAGGAGGAAAAGATATAGACCTGTATATATGTATATGTAAGATAACTAAAATGAACACACTGCTGAATGTATTCGTTATTGAGAAAGAATAATTAATACTCATATGATTAGATCAATTTTACATGTCTATATCTGTTAATGTAAGTAACCATTTTGAAGATAACGATACGCAATATTGCAACCATTGTCAAATTTCTATCATCCGGTTTTGTAAACCTGCAATGTTATTGTTGTGTATTTACCCTAGTCGTTTGTTTGTGTCTTTTGCTTGTTGTCTTTGTTTTATATGTCTTTTTCTCTGTTTTTTCTTCGGTTAAATAAAAAAAAGGCAGGGAGATGAACAGATAAACTCTAATATTTTTATTAGTGTATTTTTATTACTGTAGTGTAGGAAAGAATAATGAAAAAGTTAACATAGTAATAAGTCTTAAGGAGAAGACAAAATAAGGATACATCGGATGAATTATGAGGGAGAAACATTAGGGTGTTCAGGAAAGGTATCTGAAGAAATGACTTTTGCGATAAGACCTGATCTAGGAAAAAAGAATGCCTATATAAACAACTGGGGAAGAATGTTTCAGGGAGAGACAGGAATGAGTTGATGTGTTGGAGGAACAGGAAAATGGACAATATGGCTGGAGCCTAGAGAGAGGGAACGTGGTAGCAGAGGTCAAAGAGAGATTCTTTTTCCTTGAGATCACCAAGATCACCAATGTACTTTACTCATTTATACCACAAATATTTACTTGTTTATATGGTACTGTTTTTTGTTTGTCTTTTGAGGCAGGATTTCACTATGCAGTTTAGGCTGGCCTTGAACTCACTTTGTAGCCATGGCTGGGCTCAAACTCACAGCAATCATCCTGCCTCAGCCTCCTAAGTGCTGGGATTACAGGCATGCACCACGATGCCTGGACTCTTGGTAGTCTTTTCTTAACCACGGGGCCACATTCCATCATGTTCCATGGATGCGTGGAACTGAGATAGTAATGAACTCGAGATATACTATGTTTTTGTCTCTAAATACATAAAGTTTAGCTGACCATGGTGGTGCACTCAAATTGGAGCTTATCTAAATGTTTTTTTCCTCATAATAATAGGCTCTGCCAGCTGGATACAGGCAACAAGTAATAAATTACTGTACCAAAGTTAGAGGAAATAAAATTTCCTTGCAAGGCAAAGTATATCAACTTCTGTGGGAAGCCTCTTTGTTCATTGAAGTTAATTGTTAATTTTTGATAAAAATTTTATTGAATTAAAACATTGACACAGAAGAATGCACAAATTATAAGCATATAGTGTGACCAGTGTTCAAATGTGAGATTCCTCAAGATCATGGGTTTGTGTCTAGATGTCCCCTCAGAGCCTCATGCAGTCATAGGTGGGGGCTTTTTAAGAGGTGGTTGATTCTAAAGCATGTAATGCTGGGATTAAAGGTGTGTGATTACTAAATCAGTTCACTGATTGGTTTGGCACCTGCCTAAACCCAGTTGCCTAGATAGAATATAAAAGGGGCAGAGAGAAGCTGCTAAGGTTGCTTGGACCTGCTGCTTGCTGCCTTCTGCCTGCCCTGACTGCCATGGCCTCTTTCTCCTCTGATACCCTCTGCCATGCCACCCTGCCTTGGAGCCAGCCACTATGGATTGAAACTGTGAGCCAAATAAACACTTGCTTCTTTAACTTTGGGTGTTGGGCATTTTGTCTCAGCAATGAGAAAGGAAACCAAGGCAATGGGCAACTCTGGGTGGGGGTTGCCAGTATCTTATTGAGGGTTTTGGATCTATGTTCATTAAGGGGATTGGCCTGTAGTTCTCTTTTTTGGTTGGATAGTTCTCTGGTTTTGATATCAGGGTAATGCTTGCTTCTAGGAATGAGTTTGAGTATTGCTTCTCTTTCAATTTCATTAAAAAGTTTGAGGAGTAGTGGCTTTAGATCGTCTCTAAATTTCTTAGAATTCAGCAGTGAATGTGTCAGGACCTGGGCTTTTCTTTGTTGGTAATTTTAAAATTACATCTTCAGTTTCATTGACTGATATTAGGTTATTTAGAATGTTTATATTTTCTTGATGCAGCTTTGTTAATTCATGTGTATCTAGGAATGTGTCCATTTTTTCTGCATTTTCAATCTTATTAGAGGACAGATTTTCAAAGTAGATACAGATAATCTCTTTCTTTTCTTTTCTTTTCTTTTCTTTCTTTCTTTCTTTCTTTCTTTCTTTCTTTCTTTCTTTCTTTCTTTCTTTTTGTACCAAGAATCAAGCTCAGAATCTTGTGCTTCCCAGGCAGGCACTTGTTCCACTGAACTATATTCCTGGCAATAATCTGAATTTCTGCAGGATCCATTGTGATTTTGCCCTTTTTATTCCTAATTGCATACATTTGAGTCTTTTCTTTCTTTCTTTCTTTTTTATTTTTGGAAAAGATTAGCTAAGGGCTTGTCTGTTTTACTTAGTCTTTCAAAGAACCAACACTTTGATTCATTGATTCTTTATATTGTTTTCTTAGTCTCCATTGTATTAATTTCTGCTCTGATCTTTGTAATTTCCTCCCTTGTAAGAGTTTTGGGCTTGACGTGCTCTTCTTTTTCTAGAAACTTGAGGTTCAACATTAAGTTATTTATTTTGAGGTTGCTCTGTTTTTTTCTTTCTTTTCTTTTTTTTTTTTTTTTTTTTTTTTTTTTTTTTTTTTTTTTTTTTTTTTTTTTTTTTTTTTTTTTTTTTTTTTTTTTTTTTTTTTTTTTTTTTTTTTGGTACTGAGGATTGAACTCACGACCTCACACTTGCCAAGCAGGCACCTGTGTAACTGAGCTAAATCCTCTGCCCCTGCTCTTTTTTTTTGTACTGGGGATTGAACTCATGACCTTGTACTTGCCAAGCAGGAGCTTGTGCCGCTGAACTACACCCCCGGCTGCTCTGTTTTTTTGATGTGGAACTTTATTGCTATAAATTTCCCTTGTAGGACTGCTTTCATTGTGTCCTATAAATTCTGGTATGTCATATTGGCATTATTATTTAATTGCAGAAACTTTCTAGCAGAGTGTGGTGGCACATGCCTGTAATCCCAGCCCTCAGGAGACTGAGGCAGGAGGGTTGTTCTGAATTTGAGGCCAGCTTGGGCTGCAAAGTGAGTGCAAGGCCAGCCTGAACTGCAGAGTGAGACCCTGTCTCAAAAAGACAAAAAACAAAACAAAACAAAACAAAGTCTTTATTTAGAAACTATCTAATATCTTCTTTAATTTCATCTGTGACCTGTTATTATTTCTGTAAACATTTTTTTTTGGTGGGTACTGGGAATTGAACTCAGACCCTCGCACTTGCCAGGAAGGTGCTGTACCACTGAGCTATATCCCTGGTCTGTGTAAACAAGTTTTTAAATTCCATTTGTGCTGTCTTGATTTTTCACTAATTCCAATTAATCTTACATTAATCTTCTTTGTGTTAACTAGCAGTGGTTGGCTCCAGTTTCCATGTTTCCTTGTTTTTAAGGTATCATTGAATAAATGGTCACTGACATTAACCCTTTTAATTCTGACACTTCCGTCTTCAAATTGGTCACTTAATCTCCCCATAGTTTCATTAGATTTTTTTTTTAATCTCTTGTATTTATTTGGCACCTTTTCATGGACTCTAATTCTTTGCTAAAATGGTCATTCATGTTTTTGTTTCATTTTGTTTAGCTTAGCTAGCTTTTTATTAATGTTTTGTGTAAACTCATACTATATAGTGAGACCCTGTCTCAGAAACAAAACAATAATAGCATAGAATTAGCTCAGTATGTGATGATTTTTTTTTTTCAGCACCAGGGATCAAACTCACAACCTCATGCCTGTCAGACAGGCACATAAGCCACTGAGCCAAGCTCCTAGCCCTAACTTTTTGAGACAGTGTTGCACTATGTAAGTCAGGCTGGCCTTGCTCACGTAGCCTACGCTGGTCTCAAACTCACAACACTCCACCTACCTCAGCCTCCCGAGTGCTGGGATTAAAGGTGTGCACCACCACGCCCAGCTCAATACATAAAAATTAATAAGGTTTATTATAATACTAGTAAAAATGCAGTGGGTGGGGAACAGGAGAACAAAAGAAGGACAATTTGAGAATCCATGTGTTGGGTCTGGGAGGAGTACAACAAGAAGCCAATTTGCCCTTCCTGTAAGCCGTGCAAACCATATGGGGCCCAGGAAGAGACAAGCCAGTTTGCCTTTCTTGTGAGCCGACCAGCATGTGGACTGAGAACCAAGGCCCCCCTGCTCCGCCCCCACTAACCGTCTGGTTTGAAGGACAGGCTGAGTTGGTAGCAACTGAGGTACAAAAACAACTAAATGCTTGTATTGTTTGATTACTTTGCAGACCTAAGGCCGGTAGTCTAAGCATCTATTAGGAGGATAACAGTATACAATATAGCAAATACGGGGAATTTCCTTCTGTCTTGTTTTTGAAATCCAATATTATTCTCACTGTTTAGTTTTGTTACAGTTTATTTTATTTAATGTTCTGTTTTGATTGGTTTTATTCTGTTTTGTTAGATTTTATTATGTCTGGTGGTGTGGATAACTATTGTGAAGATAAGATATATTATGATAGCTATTGCCGATTTCCTACTATTCTGGTTTGAAGTTCTGTACCACTTCCACTGTTTTGTTTTGATTGGGTTTATTCTGTTTTATTTTGTTAGGTTTTATTCTCTTTAAAATAAAAAGAAAGAAGGAAAATTTGAAAAATAAAAAATGAGAAGACAAAGTGAGATAAACTATCCTAGTAAGAATAAAAGAAAATTAATACAATTAGATAATAGTACCAGAAAAGACCAAATAATTAAAGGAAGAAAAGACAGGTTCAAAGGCAAGAAGGAACAAGAAAAAAGAATAGAAGGAAAAAATGAAAACTAAGCTTTTGCAAATAAGGAGGAGAAGAGCAGTTGAAGACGGGATGGGAATGGGAAAAAAGAAGCAGCAAGATATGTCACATACAGGTATAAATTCTCTATGATGAATGTTATCATCGTGTTTAAATTGTACCAATAAAATAAAACACAGAAAAAAGGAAAGAAAATAAAAAAGGAAAAATTCCCCAAACCTCCATAAAAACAATGAAGGCCAAAGCAATAGGAAGAAAGAAAGAGAGAAAGAAGAAAGAAATAAAGAAAAAAGAGAGAGAGAGAATTTCTCTATGTTTTTCAATGTGTGGTTTCCTTCCAGAGTCTATAGTATTGGAGTTCAACAGATATGAGGGAGAGATGAGTCACTGGCAAGACTTATTTTCTTTCCACAGTCATGTTTTTGTGCATGAATGCTAGATCATGCTCTGCTTTTCCCACTGGGCATAGTCAACCCATGTTTTCTGTCCTAGAGCTACAGTCACTCTAACAGCTTCTTCCTGTTACTGACTTTTGGGATGCTGGAGTCTCCTAGAGGTGGTTTCTAGGTTCTTTTTATTGTGAACAAAAATTGATCAAGACAAGTGTAAAAGGTAGCATGGTTTTACTTTTTTTTTTTTTTTTTGAGACAGGATCTCTCTATGCAGTTCAGGTTGGCCTTGAACTCACTATGTAGTCCAGGCTGGCCTTGAACTCAGTGATTCTCCTGCCTCAGCCTCCTGAGTGCTGAAATTACAGACATCTACCATCGTGCCTGTTTTATATTTATTAAAGGTAGGCAAAGAAATGTGCCCTGTAGAGTGAGTTTGGCCAAATAAAAGTAGGAAAACAAGGGCTGAGGATTTAACTCAGTGGCATTAGCAGCTGCCTGGCAAGTGTGAGGTCGTGAGGTCAATCCCCTGTACCAAAAAGAAAAAAAAAAAAAAAGGAGGCAAACAAGTATACTCTGCAACATGACAGTGGATTACTGTGAAAGCAAGAACACAGTTGCAGAGTTCAGTGTTGAGTGTCCTTTATTTTTCTTGTACTCCTAAGGCTTATATCAGGTCTAGGCTGTCCTATCCAAAACTGCTTGAGTTCTCACAAGAAGTTCATGTGCAGGGCTTTGGGAAAATGTCCTGTCTCCTTGTCCTGGAACTTCGCAGGTAACAGGTCATGACCACTTTCCCAGCCAGCCTGCCACATCCTTATCTCCTGCCTCACTCTGTGCTCCCCAAGTCACAGTTTTCCCTGCCTAGCTTCATGGTCTATGGGTTTGTGAGGTACTTTTCCTGCCCCCATTCCAGGGACCCCTCTGTCCATATACCCTAAGCTGTGGCGATTATTCAAGCTCAATCATCTTCCTGCTTATGTTGGTAGATGGGGAGAAGAAACAGACTACTAAGTTCTCTGCTGATTATAGGCAGCAGGGCATGGTTTCAAGCAGACTGCTGAGTTTAATGTCAGCACTTTCAGACCCAGCATACTCTGAAGGCCACACGTGACTGGCTACAGAGGGCAGGACCTCTACACTCTTCCTGGCCGGAGTTTAAACTTCGCAGGGGGTGTCTATGTCTAGTCTGTCCCCCCTCTCTGCAACTGACTATTGTGGTTGTCTCCCACTCAGTTACTGTGATAGGGTGACACCAGAAACTGCAAAGTATAATTGTTCTGTAACTTTTAACCCCTTCCTGAAATGACTCCTGATTAAATCTTCTCAAGCATGGCAGACACTGCACTGTGTTTCTTCTCCAACTCTAGCCTACTATGTAGATGAAGTCACTTTTAGAGTGAAACCCAATGCTGTTTTTGCTATTTACATTAGCTATGGGATTTTTTTGAAGCTAGTACTGCCAGCCCAGTCCATTGTCTTTCCCTGGGGCTGCTGACCCTCTCTGGGTTTACTTTGTGTTAGTGGACCAGGTCTGTCTCTCCAGGAGCTGGGCTCAACTTTTTTGGCTGCTTTGTTCTTTGTGCTCTGTTTCTTCAGCTTTGCTGCAGTTTCTAGTTTTCGTATGTGTTCCATTCCAATACTTGGATATCTATTTCTGGGATTTTTCTGGTTTTTTGTTTTTGTGTTTTGAAGCAGGGTCTCACTATGTAGTTCAGGCTGGCCTTGAACTCATGGCAATCCTCCTGCTTCAGCTTTCCAAGTGCTGGGATTAGAGATGTATGCCACCATACCTGGCTTCATTTCTATTTTTTCACTTCACAAGATTGTTGTTTCCCAGGAGTCTTGATTTGAGCTCTGATCAAGCTGTATTTTGTTACCAGTCTCTATTCTGCCATTTTAATTTCTTTTTCTTTCTTTTTTTTTTTTTGAGACAAAGTCTCTCAATGTACTTCAGGCTGACCTTGAACTCACTATTTAGCCCAGACTGGCCTTGAGTTTGTGGCAATCCTCCTGCCTCAGCTTCCCAAGTGCTAGGATTACAAGGGTATGGCACCATGCCTGGAGGGACTTCTTTTTTAATGACAATATTTTCAGCAATCAAGCTCTCCCCTGGCTCTAGCTTTGCTGGCTGTTCCTTTCTGGTGAAACGGAAAACTTTTAAAATCACTTAGCTGGGCCAGGCATGGTGGTACACACCTGTAATCCCAGTACTGGGGAGGCTGAGGCAGGAGGATTGCTGTGAGTTCGAGGCCAGTCTGGGCTACATAGTAAGTTCAAGGCCAGCCTGAACTGCACAGTGAAATCCTGTCTCAAAAAGACAAAAAAGAAAATCACTTAACTATACTGTTTGCTTTTGATTCTCAATGTAGACCTGGCTAAAAGCTACCAATAATACTTATGCCACACCCTAACATTGAGCTGCCTTGAAGTTTTCTCTATCAGGTTAATTAGTTTACTGCCTTTAATCTCAGGTTCCCACAAAGTCTTAGGACATGAATAAAATGTAGCCAAATTTTCTGCTATACCATAACAGAAACGGTCTCAAGTTCACTTTTCAATGGAGTTCTTGTTCCCAACTGAAACCTTCTGAGCCTGGTCTTTACCATCTGACCTTTTATTAGCATTCTGGCCTTCTGAGCTCTAGCCAGAATCTCCCATCAAGCTCAGGTTACCACATTCTAGGCCTTCTCCAGCAGACATCTCCAAACCTTTCCAAATTCTTCTCATGAGCCATTTCTAAAACCTGAACCACGTGATCATGTAGCATGATAGCAACAGCTCCAATTTTCTAGTACCAAAATCTTAGTCATTTTGCTTGCTGCTGATACAAAATACCTAACACCCTCAATTTATTTAGTTATTTACTTACTTCTTTTTGACACTCTCAATTTAAAGGAGACGTTTATTTTGGCTCATGTTTTAGAAGTTTTAGTCCTTTCATGGGTGGGAGATCACATGGCAGGTAGGAAGCACAGAAAAGTGAAGGAAGAAGCCAGAAAGGGAGATACACTCTTCCATATCATGCCCTCAGTGACTTGCCTTTTCCAACCAGACCCCACTTCCTAACAGCAAATCAGCTGTAATGCCCCATACTCCAGTCACCTTCCAGAAGTCCCACTTATGAGCACATGAGACTCTTAGGTAACATCTAGATATAAAACATAATAGTAGTTATATCCCATGTAAATTTTAGAATCAGCTTGATAATAGCCTTAGGCAAGGACTTGATTGTTATCTCATATTTTATTATTACATTTAGCATAGTGTCTGACAAAAGAATCTCAATAAATTTGAGTAAATGAATAAGGACACTGGAATGTAACCCTTTAAAAGACTTGCAAATGGGTGGCCTTTTTTCTTGTGACTAAAGTGTTATAAGGTTATGGTGATGGTTGTGCAACTCTAAATATACCAAAATTTTGTATACATTCAATGAGTGAATTTAAAAAACTTATTGAGACATAACTCATATGCTATACAATTAATCTATTTAAAATATATGACTCAGTAGTTTTTAGTCTATTTATTAATATGTACTATCACCATAGTCAATTTCAGATTTTTATTACCTCAAAGAGAATCCCATACTAATTAGCAGTTATCCATCCCTCTCCTACTTCCTTTCCAGCTGTATGTACCTCCTAATATATTTTTTTGTCTCTATGATTTTCCTGCTGAAGGCATTTCACATTAGTGAATTATGAGTTTTTGTAATTTTCTTTTAAATAGCTTTTTCTGTGTGTGTGGTTCTGAGAACTGAACCAAAGGCCCTGTGCTTAAAAATTCTTTTTTTCTTTAATTTTGAGACAGGATCTTGCTAAGTCACTTAAGTTATCTAGGCTGGGGTTGAACTTGTGATCCTCCTGCCTCAGCTTTCCAGAGTGCTGAGGTTACAGGCACGCACCACCACATCAGGCTTCAAATAGCATGATGTTTTAAAGGCTGATTCGTGTTATGCAATGTATCAGTACTTCATTTCTTTTTATGGGCCTCGTAATATTTTCTAGTATGGATATAATACATTTTGTTTATCTATTCATCTGCTCATGGACACTTAGATTTTCCAATTTTAGATATTTTGAATAGTGGTGCTGCCAATATTGGTTTCTAGGTATTCATTTGAGTCTTTGGTTTCAACTCCTTTGGCTTAGGAGTAGAATTGTAAAATTGTGTGGTAATTGCATCTTTAAACTGTTTTCCATAGTGGCTACACAATTTTACATTCCTACTAGCAATGCACAAAGGTTCCAATTTCTCCAAATCCTTATCAACACTTGTCATTTTCCATTTTTTTGTAATAACCATCGTAATGGCTGTGAATTATATCATTGTGCCTTAGAGATGACTAATAATGTTGAGCACCCTTTATGTGCTTATTATACATTTGTATACTTATACTGTTCAGGAAAATGTCTCCTTAAGACCTTTGCTCATTTTTTTTATTAGTGTATGTTTGTAACAGAATAGTGATGTTCCTTTTGGAGAATTGGTACATGTATATGACATCTCATGATCTTTTTCCAATAGTTTTATTCTCCCCTCATTTTCTTCCCTCCTTTCCCATCTCTTTTCCAATCTTCAAAGAGTTTACCATCTATTTTCCTATCATCTCTTCTTTATCTTACTTATTTATCTTTTAAGTTTTTCATACAAGAGGAAGCATATGATATTTAACTTTCTGAGTATGTCTTATTTCTTTCAGCATGATGGTCTCAATTTCTATCCATTTTCCCACAGAGGATATAATTTTATTCTTCTTTATGCTGAATAATATTCCATTGTGTATACATGCCATATTTACTTTATTCATTAATCTGTTGACAGGCATCTGGACTCTTTCTAGTGCTTAGCTACTGTGAATTGCACCACTAGAAACATGGATATGCATGAATCACTATAGTATGATGTCTTTAATTCTTCTGGGAATATACCCAAGAGAGGTATAACTGGGTCAAGTAGTATTTCTATTTTTATTTTTTGAAAAGTCTCCATCTTGATTTCCATAGTGGGTGTACTAGTTTACATTCACAACAACAATGTAAGGGGGTTCCCTTTCCCATCTTCTACAACATTCATTGATTTTGCATTTTTCGTTTTGTTTTGTTTTTTGAGACATGGTCTCTCTATGTAGTTCAGGCTGGCCTTGAATTCATAGTGATCCTCCTGCCTCAGCCTTCTGAGTGCTGGGATTACAGGTGTGTGGCACCCCACCCAGCTCCTCTTTTTTTGTGTGTGTGTGTGCTTGATGATAGCCATTCTGACTGGGATAAGGTGGAATCTAAAAATTGTTTTGACTTGTATGTCCCTAATGACTAAAAATGTTGAATAGTAAATTTTTATTTTATTTATCTATTTATTTTTGTGGCACCCAGGATTGAACTCACAATCTCGCACCTGCTAGGCAGGTGCTTAAGCCACTGAGCCAAACTCCCAGCCCTAGTTTTTTGAGGCAGGGTCGCACTGTGTAGCTCAGGCCAGCCTTGAGCTCACATTGTAGCCCAAGCAGGCCTCAAACTCACAACACTCCTCGTGCCTCAGTCTCCCGAGTGCTGGGAAAATTCTAAATATTTTTCATATACTTATTGGCCCTTTGTACTTTTCTTTTTTTTTTTTTTTTTTTTGGTCTTTTTGAGACAGGGTTATGCTATGTGGTTCAGCCTAGCCTTAGGCTCACTTTGTAGCCCATGCTGGTCTCGAGCTTGTAATGATCCTCCTGCCTCAGCCTCCCAAGTGCTGGGATTACAGGAGTGTGCCACCATGCCTGGCTCCATTTGTGCTTCTTTTCAGGAGTGTCTATTCAGTTCACTTGCCCATTTCTTGATTAGATCATTTGTTTTTTGGGGGCTTAATTTTTCGCATTCTTTATATATTCTAGATATTAGTCCTTTACCAGAAGAGTAGCTAGCAAAAATTTTCTTCCATTCTGTAGGTTGTCACTTTGCTCTGTTGTTTCCTTTGCTGTGTAGAGCTTTTGAATTTGGTATAGTTCTGTTTGTTGTTTCTTGATATTATTTCCTGTGCTGTTGGGATCCTATTCAGGAAATCTTTGCCTGTGGCTGTGGTTGCAAGTATTTTCTCTATATTATCTTCCTGCTATTTCAAAGTTTTTAAATTTTTTAAAACCTGAATGTGGTGGCACATTCCTGTAATCCCAGGACTCTGGGAGGCTGACGCAAGAGATTGCAAGTTCAAGTCCAATCTGGGCAATTTAGCAATTCAGTGAGAGCCTCTTTCAAAATAAAAGAGATAAAAAAGAACTGGGGAAATAGCTTAGTGAGAAGACCCTGGGTTTGATTCCCAGTCCCACAGTTAAGCCCCACACTAATTTTTTTTTTTTTAATTCTGGTTCTTAATTCTGTTTTCATGTCTAGGTCTTTGACCTATTTTGATTTAATTTTAGTATGGGGCAAGAGATAGGGATGTAGTTTCAATCTTCTGTGAGCAGATAGCCAGTTTTCCTAGCACTATTCGTTAAAGCAGGTATCTTTTATCTGATTTATGTTTTTGGGCCTTTGTCAAAAATCAGCCAGGGGTGGTGGCACACACCTGTAATTCTAGCACTTGGGAGGCTGAGGCAAGATTACTGGGGGTTTGAGGCCAGCCTGGCTACATAGTGAGTTCAAGGCCAGCCTGAACTACATGGCAAAATCCTGTCTCAAAAAAACATGAAAAGAAAAGAAAAGAAAAACCTAGCTCCCATTTCCCTTCTTAGTAAAGCATTGCAACTATAAATTTCCCTGTACTACTTTAGGTACATACTGTAAGTTTCTCAAAACCTTTCTAGTTGATAGATCCTGGACAGGGACAATGCCAATTCGAATAAGCCCACCTACCATTTTAGATGTAAAACTTGATTGGGACTTGATTCTTCCAGTACCCAACCTGTCTGCCAGTAGAGGCACTGTTGTTAACTCAGCATTGGAGTGCCCTTGACAAACAGGATGTCATAAAAGAGATAAGATGGACCATGGAGTCTTCTGAAACACCCAGACATTTGGAGATATCCAAACATTTACAGGGGACACCTCAAAGCCTTTGCCCACTAAGGCACAAAACATCCAGAGGACTTTGACCACCAAGGTTTACTAAGATCTTCCCACCAAATGTCTCTTGCTGTCTTTCAAGCTCTAAAAAAAAAAAAAAAAGCCCAGGGCCAGGGAAATAGCTCAGTGGCACAGCACTTGCCTAGCAAGTGCGAGGTCCTGAGTTTGATTCCTGGTACCACCCCCTCATCCCCAAAAAAGCCCACTTCCCTTTGCTTCCTACAGATGGCTTTTTCACTCTCTGTCTGCACCCAGGCACAATAAATTCCATGCCATGTTGCCTTTACATGAGCCTGGTGTACTTAACTGGTCTTTGCCTTGGGCTTTTCCTTACATTAGAGAAATGTAAGTTTCATTTTATTTAGTTCAGAGAGGGCATATTCAGCAGGTTAAGAGAAGTCCCTGAGGACATGTCAGCAGGTTACAGAGGACGCAGAGGCCATATCAGCTGACCATTTCTCTGACCCACCCCTTCAAAAGCTCACCAAAAAATGCTATTAATAAAGGCTCTTAAGACCCAAGCCTCTCTCTGTGAGTCAGCGCCATTTGCAGACTGTGGGGGGAGAGAGTACCAGGCCTCACCGGGAGTTGATCCCCATCTGGAAACCAGTGCTGCGCATGGGCTGCAGCCAGAGTGGGGACAGCTGGATCCAAGCCTTTCTCCATGAGTTAGCACCATTCGCGGACTGTGGCGGGAGAGAACCAGGCCTCACTAGGAGGTAATCCTGTCTAGGAAACCATATCATTTTCATTGTTTTGTTGGGCTGGGTTTTATTCTCTTTTGTTTTGTTTGATTATGTTAAATCTGATGGCATGAGCAGCTATTTAAAGGATAGGAAGACATATTATGGTAGCCATTTTGAATTTACTATTGGCTTGTTTTAAAGTCCTTTATTGCTTTCATTGTTTTGTTTTTATTGTTTCATTTCTATTCTGTTCTGTTCGATTTTTACTATGTCTGAAGGTATCTGCAGCTATTCTGAAGACAACAAAAGGCATTATGGTAACTATTGTTGGTTTCATAAGGTCTTGAAGTCCTGTATCACTTACACTGGTTTATTTTATTTTATTTTATTTTTTTGGTACCAGCCATCAAACTCACAACCTTGCGCCTCCTAGGCAGGTGCTTACACCACTGAGCTAAATCCCTGGCCCTATTTTTGAGACAGGGTCTTACTATGCAGTTCAGGCTGACCTTGAACTCACTTTATAGCCCAGGCTGATCTCAAACTCACAATGATCCTCCTGCCTCAGCTTCCCGAGTGCTGGGATTAAATATACTGGTTTATTTTAATTAATTTTTTTCTGTTTTATTTTCCTTGGTTTATCCTCTTTAAAATAAACAGAAAAAAGAAAAAAATGCCTCTTAGAGGAAAAGAGGGGAAAGAAAGCCTCTTCGCTTGTAAGAAACTCCTCTGTTCTGCTTCCAAGAGAAGTCTCAAGTTTAGCAAAAACTTGCTTGGACTGTTTAGTTTGTGTTCCCTCTCTTTTGCTCAATAGTGATTTTTTCTTTTGGTATTAGGGATTGAATCTAGGGTATTTTTTCTAAACTATATTCTTACCTTTTAAAATATTTATTTGTTTATTTATTTATTTTGAGACAGGGCCTCACTATGGAGTTCAGGCTGGTCTTGAACTTACTATGTAGCCCAGATTGGCCTCAAACACATAGTAATCTTCCTGCCTCAGCCTCCTGAGTGCTGGGATTACAGGTGTGTGCTACTATGCTTGGCCTAAGTTTTATTTAGAGACAACGTGTCCCAGAGTCACTAAGTTGTTCAGGCTGGGCTTGAAGTTGTGACCCTCCTGTGTCAGCCTTCAGAGTCTAGTGAATTTTTAAATTTCAGTTATTGTAGTATTTGACCCCAGAATTTCCAGTTGATTCCTTAAAAAGAATTCTCTCTCCTTAGTGATAGTCTGTATTCGATGAGACATTGTCACACCTTTATTTATTTCTTTAATTATTATTTCCTTTAGTTCTGAGGATTTGTGTATAATAATTAGTTTTAAGCTATAGGAGACAAGGAGGTCCTAAGTCCAGTCAGAACAAAAGCTAACCAGAACAAGGGCCATGACCCAGGGCCAAACCTGGGTTTCATTAATTCATGAAGAGGGGAGTAGCTTCAGGTTGAGTGACTGTGAGAATGGTGGGACGTACATGAGTACTGTGAACTGAGCTAGATAGGAGGCATAATAGCACCTCTGCAATATGCAGAGAGAGGAATGCCGAAAGAGTACTGGAGGATTTTAGTAACAGGTAGCCTGTGAGTTTAGAGGAATCTGCATAACACATTTGAAGAAGTACCTTGTGTTTTGGGTCAGCTGCTTCAGCTCTGATATCTAGCTTTTATTGCCCTGGCTCATGCTTAGTAGTAAAGAACACCACTGACCTGTTGCTTTGTTTCAAAGGCTACACATTGGTGCCTCAGCTAGACCCATTTGCATTGCTTAAAGTCAATTGAAGGTGTATTTTCCTAACCAGCTCTGTACATATCAGTACATGGAAGTAGGGAAAGGGTGAGCTAAAATGGAGATCAATTGTCTTCTTTCAGGGGGAGCCATCTTGGTGGTTCTCTGCGGGTCCCTTAGGCCTACTGCCATTTTCCTTTCTACAAACATGAGTCCACTTGCTCTGTGTGTAACTTCACTATTTATTTGTTTATTTTTTGAGACAGGGTCTCACTATGTAGTAGTTCAGCCTGGCCTCAAACTTACAGTGAGCCTGCTGTCTCAGCCTCCTGAGTGCTGGGATTACAGATGTGCACCATCATGCCTGGCCTCACCCTTTAAACGTCATTAAACTTTGCTGCTTTTTCTTTATTGTTGCATGCAATGTCTAATTCTTTGTTTTTCATTGGATGAAACCCTAACTATGAGTTTGGGGGAGACAGAGCCTTGTGCTCTTGTTTGCAGCAATCTTCAAGGGAATCTCCATCTCACTGAGCTACAAGGGACTGGTTTTTGTTCAAATCTTCAGGCTTGCTAGGTGTGTGGATTAGTGGTAGAGGGTTTGCCTAGCTTGCATGAAGACCTGTGTTTGCTCTCTATTGCCCCCACTTCAACCAATCAAATAAATAACTAAATAAATTCCACAGATTTTCATATTTTAAACAGTATTTTATTT
>RJWM01038910.1:0-16450 GCA_004363535.1 Dasyprocta punctata | reverse complement strand
TCTGTGGCACCCAGAAGCCAGATCCTGACACACCGAGGCACCCGATTCTCACTTCCTCATTCTTGGTTCTTTGTGACCACGATCAGAGAATTCAGTCAAGAGACGCAGGCTGTGCAGACATATAGATAGAATTTACTGTAAAGTAGATGAAAAATGTGTTACCCTTCGAAGGCATCTGTCCTGAGTGCGGATTTGAAGCTCTTAGTTTAAACAGGTCCCAGCCCAAGGCCAGAGGGTGTTTGAAGAACAGCTCCTTTCCCGATACTGTTGTGGAGTAGGATATGTCAACCAGGACTGCAAATGCACTGTGCCTTGTTCTGGAGCTAGATGGTGACCCCCGTGGCTGGAAGTCAGAAGGAAGTGTGCTGTGTGCCTTTTAAGATGTCATTGTGCTCTGTGGGTGGCTTTGGACCTATGACCTAACAAATGATTACAAATGTGTTTTACATTGAAGTCTGTCTTTTTTTTTTTTTTTGGTGGGGGGAGATGTTTGAGACAGGGTCTCCTGTGTAGTGCAGGCTGGCCTTGAACTCACTGTGTAACCCCAGCTGGCCTCAAACTCTAGACGATCGTCCTGCCTCAGCTTCCTGAATGCTGGGATTACACACCTGTGGCACTACGCCTGACTTTGAAGTCTTTAAGTAACTGGCAGTGTGTGCTCCTGTGGATCCGCTCCCTGCATTTATCCCTCAGGCCTGCTAATATCCAGCTACCTGCCTACCGTGTGTCAGTAACCCCCCTGTTGCGTTAGATCCCTGTGGTGTCAGCGTTGTGTAGGTCTCTCCCAAGGACGGCTGCGTGAGCGATGTCTGGTCCCTTTGTCACCTGGCCAGGCCACAGCAGGCGCAGGGCCGGCTTCCTGTCTGCCAGCTCAGCAGTACCCCTAGTGGGATTCCTGGAATCCAAGCTGACTCTGCTCCTTCGCTGACAACTGCTGTGTTAATTTCAGCACAAGATGTTGTTTCCAGGAGCTGGAAGGGCAAGATTACCTGGCTGACTCTGCTTTTTCTTGTTTTTTTCAGGGTGTTTGAGAAGCAAGCGCGGGTTGTCAGGATGCTGAGGCCTGGGGTGGGTGGCACAGTGCAGACGCTGGCCTGCGGCAGCTGGACCTCTGTCCTGCCGTCTGTCCTGCCCGTCAGGTTTCGCAGCGCCGCCCCCCTGCAGGCCCCGGCAGAGGCCCGTTTCCATGCTGCCCCCTCCTCAGAAGCCGGCTGTCCCCGGGTGTTGATTACAGGTTGGTTTCTCCCACGTTCTTCCCATTTGTGGCTTGAGGGCCACCGTCTCTGTTCTTCCCGAGGGACCGTGCTGTGCCACCAGGACCTCCCCAGGCTCCCTGTCCTGCCGAGGGTAAAGGCAGGGGGAGCAGGCTGGGCCAGGTGACTTCCCGGCTGGATCTGACACTCAGCGGGTGTGGAAGGCCCTCAGGGCAAGGCCTTCACTCCGCATTGCGGGAGCACTGCGGAGCCCGAGTCCGAGCCTGCCCTCTCCACCGTCGCTGGCATTCAGCTTCCCTGATGAGATTTTTGCTGTTGTCTGGAGGGACTGGGAATCCAGGGCTCAGGGAGCAGAGGCTGGGGGACAGGCGGGAAGGGCGCAGGGATCAGAGCGTCGATTCGGGACCCACGCAGATCCTTCCGCCGCCACACTCCTCAGCTGAACCCGGAGTCACTGTCCCAGACCATCAGTGCTGCGTGTGGGGAACAGAGATGCTAAGTGAGCGCCTGCCCGGCGAGTGTGTGTCACCGCGGAGCTCGGTGTCACCAGGTGGCCTCCCAGATCCGCCTTGCTTTGGACAGCGGCCCTGGTTCTGCTCCCCGCAGGCCTGGCGATGTCACTTGCAGGGCGCCTGCTGCCGGCGCCAGCCGCTGCTCAGCCGCAGACGTGTTCCATTTCCTCCCGCTCCGCCTGGTTTTCTTCCGTGGCTTTGCCTTGCTGTCCTCACTCCTTTCACCCCTGCGGGGCACCCCAGGGCGCCCGGGGTGCAATCCCATGGGAACGGATGCCCGGGGAACTCCCACACCTCACAGTCCCAGCCCTCCTCCCGCGATGTGCTCCCTGCCCCTGGCTCTGCCATCTCCATCTTTAGGCCTCCGCATTCGGGAGGTGTCCCATCCCTCTGGCCCTTTGTCGGTGACCCCCCACTCACAGCAGCCTCTGCCCTTTGCTCAGGTGACTTCCTGCCCTTTCTCCCCCTTTGCCTCCGTATGCCAGCCCAGCACACGTGGAGGAAGGGTGCTGGGCAGGCCCTCCGGGGGTTCCGCGCTCTGCCTGAGATAAGCAGCCTAATCCACCCTCCCCGGAGTCAGTTAAGCAAGTTCGCAGTTTGCGGGCCCTGATGACTCCACAGAGGAAAAGGCCTTTTTAGGATGGGTCAGTGAGAGGCTCACGAGGGAAAGGCTTTCAAAGGAAATCAAAAGGTGTGGCTCAGAGAGGTAGAGGGCATTCAGGCTTCTCTCGAGGGGCTGGAAACCCCGGGAAGAGGTGGCCTATGCCCCAGAAGGGTACTGGCCCATTTTATAGTCTGAGCCTGCTTTTTTTTTTTTTTTTTTTCTCAAATCAGTAATTTAAACATTCTTTGGATCCTCTCAACCCGTTCCTTTATCTTAGGACCTGGGTCCAGCTCTTTACTTTCTCCATCCAGCCAGTTGAGGCACTTTGGGTGTTTCTGAGGGGATTGGGCTGTGTGGGTCTGGGAGGAAAGGCGCCTCAGTTAAACCCAAGGAAGCTGATAATGGATCGCCTTGGGTCCGCCGGCCCAGAAGTTGCAGTCTTGTTACAAGCACGGTGTTTTAGTTACGATTTCCTTGCCTCCTTTCCACCTGTCTTGCATTTCTTCTCTCCCACCTCTCAACCTTTGCGTTTGGTGCTGAACCCTCCGGCACCTGCAGCCCGGGAGCCTCTGCACCGGGCGTCTCGAAGGCTGCAGCTGAGCTCTGCACCTGTGCCCCCCCATCTGGCGACTTCTCTTGTGTCCTTGCTTCCCTTCCTCCTCTGCCCGGGCGCCCTCATGCTGGAGGGTGTCTGTCTGTGAAGTGTCCCCACAGGGGTCTCTGTCCTAGCTGGGTGGGGGTCATTCTGTGCTCTCACTGCGGTCAGCCCCGAACCCCAGCCAAACCCAGGATCCTATCTAACCAATCCCCTACCGTGGGGAAACAGCCCTTGTTCAGCATTACCTTCTGCGAGGGACCCAACTGGCTGGACCTGGATTAAAGTTTCACCATTGTTCCTCTTCCTGCAGGTGGTCTTGGCCAGCTGGGAATGGGCCTTGCTAGCTTTCTGAGGTAAGAGCTTCAAGAGCTTGAGGTTGAAAGGCTTGAGTTCCTGAGTGTGTGCCTGGCGCTGGCACCACACAACCGTCTCTGTCTCTCCTCTCGCCCCTTGTTGCATGTAGGGAATCACATCTCAGTGGCTGTTTGAAGCATGTTTTATCCCTAAGGCTGCCCCAGGCCTGTAGCTGGGTCCCACTGCCTGGGCCCTGCATGCTGCCCTCCTTGCTAACGTAGGCGGAGTGAGACCCTGGCCCTGGTGGGCACTGGACTTGTAGTTGTTTGGGGCAAAGAGAAGGGGGAACTGTGGGGGGCTGGAGAGAGCGGGGTGAAATAGTGAGGAGAGAGGGGTAAAAACCCTCACGGTACCGGGAGCAGCTGGCGACAGACGGAGCAGAGACAGAAGATGAGGCTGCAGGGAGGGGGTGCACTGAGCAGGAGCTGGGGGCGGGTGCCCTGGCGTGGAGGAAAGAGGACTCGGGGCTGAAGGGAACCCGCAGCTCCTGTTGAACAGGACCCTTCCTCACAGGGCCCAGTCCACCCTCAGTGTCACTACCTTGTACGTTCTGGCTTTCCCCTAGGAAGCGATTCGGGAAGGACAATGTGATTTTGTCGGACATAAAGAAACCCCCCAATCATGTCGTCTATAGTGGTAAGCGGTCCATACACCTGGATGTTGTTTGATTCTTAATTGTCGAAGTGCAGTTAAAGAAGCAGCCTCTGCTGGTGGCAGTGTGTACCATGGCTCATAGCCAGGCTAGAGAAACAATGAAGTTCCTGAATAGAAATATTTTCTATTTTTTAATGCTGCTGCTGTTCAGGTGATACAAAACCAGGAGAGCTCTTTGGAACTTGAAGTTAAATTTGGAATAGTGTATTTGATATTATTTAGAATAACATCTTTGTAATAAAATCTTTGGATCTTGCCTTTTGAGTTTTTAGTCAATTTATGGCTCAGAGAGAACACAAAAATCAAGTTCCGTGATGAGGAAAAGGAATTCTTAAAACTTGGAGGAATTAATCATGGCATTATAATGTAAATGAATTGCTTTTAAGCTATTGCACACACACACAAAATCTGATTCCCTGAGTAAAGCTTTCTACTGTCTGGAAGCATCTTTAAATTGAGTGTGGTGGCACATATCTGTAATCTCAGCACTCTGTGAGGCTGAGGCAGGAGGATCACAACTTTGACCTCAGCCTGGGCAATTAGCAATTTCTCAAGACCCTGTCTCAAAATAATAAATTAAAAAAGGGGGCTGTTGATGTGGCTCAGTGGGAAGACCCTGGGTTCCATTCCCAGCCCTGAGAAAGTGTTACAATGTCTCTTGGTCCTCGAGGTCAGGGGCCAACCTTTTGCTGCTTACCCTGGGGAGGGTAACAACTTATCATTAGTGGAAAGATTGGCATTGGACACAACTGGCTGTCTCTAGCGTAATTCAGCATGGGGGTCTCTGGAACCATGGTCTTAATGCACCACGGTGGGTTTTTACAAAACTCCACCCCTCTGTTCTTTTTAAATGTTGCCTTTCCAGCAGCAAATGCACCTGCAGTTGGCTCCTCTTCTGCTTGTGCTGTTTGCTCCTGCCCGGGTGCTTAGCGTCTGCAGCCCGCTGTCCTCCTCAGTGAAATGCACACACCTCCAAGCCCCCAGAGGCCGAGCCCCACGTGGCCCGGGCACAGTCCCCGGCATGGGCAAGTCCTGCACAGCCGCAGCTGTACTTGTTGTGAGGTGGCTTTGGCCTGTGACTGTGTGGTGAGACAGCGCCAGCCCAGTGGCAGGATGACCGGTGCGCTCCGGGAACCCAGCCTGCTGGCTTCTGTCCTCGCAGGCCCGTTTGTGTACGCCAACGTCGGCGACCGCCAGAACCTCCGCGAGGTCGTGGTGAACAATCGCATCACCTGGATGCTGCACTACAGCGCCCTGCTCAGCGCCGTGGGCGAGGCGAACGTGGGCCTGGCCAAGGCCGTGAACATCACTGGTAAGGGCCGGGGCCGGCCGCTGCCCGAGTGGCTCAGTTTCCCCCGCTGTCTGGTGGGGAGAGACTCTTCCCAGGTGTGAGGCCGTCCGCTCCTTTCAGGATTGCACAACGTCCTGGACGTCGCGATGGAATACAATCTGCGCCTGTTTGTTCCCAGCACGATTGGGGCTTTTGGACCCACGTCTCCGCGGAACCAAACCCCCGATCTCAGCGTCCAGAGGCCCAGGACCATCTATGGGGTGTCCAAGGTCCACGCGGAGCTCATGGGGGAAGTAAGTGTCCCTCCTGAGGGTGCCGAGTGTGTAGGTGCCGAACGGTCCCGCTGTCCTTTTCCCCTCGCGTGTCTGCAGGTCCTTCTGCGTGGGGCCCCCACCCCTGCAGCCCCGGCACTGCGTCCTCACCTTGCCCACGGCAGGGCCGCCTCCGCGGTGCGCGGCGCCCTGCCTCACCTGGACAATTCCCTGTCCTTTGGTTGTTGCGCGTCCCCTTTGAGCAGCTCCGCTCTTCCAGCCCCCGATATTGGTTGTTCCTCATGGTAACTTTACAGCTCGCTACAGAAAACCAGGACCATCTTCTTGGATTGGTTTTGCCTTGTTTTACTACCACTCTGTGTCAGGACCACGAACTCTCCACGGTTCCAGTTGGTAACCTGTCACAGTCCTGGGTTTCTGACTCCCCACCCCCGTGATGCAGCGTGCAGGACGAGGAGAAAGCTGCAGACCCCTGCCGAGGACTGGTTCTGTTACTCATGGTGACAGTGTATCATCAAGATGGTGACTCTTTGAAGAGAAAGACTTAAGAGTGTTTATTGAAGATTAGCGGAAAGTCTGAAATTCACTTTCTTTAGGAGGGTTTTGATGTAACTGTGTCAAAAAAATAGTTTAGAAGCTGGGTGTGGTGGTGCATGCCTTTAGCCCCTGTGATCTGGAAGGCTGAGGCAGGAGGATCACAGGTTAGAGCCCAGCCGAGGCAACTTAGCAACTTAGTAAGACCCTGTTGCAAAAAAATGAAAAAAAAATGGCTGAGGAGATAGCTCAGGGCAAGCCCCCAGAATCTCCCCAAAGCGGGGAGGGAGAGATATTTCAGAAAAAAGCTGTTATTTCTTTGCTTTGTTCTATCAGAATTAAAAGATTCTTTTTTTGAGTTAGTTTTCTTGTTTTCTTAGTATTACTGTTACCGGTATGGACTGGATTTCCGCTGTCTGAGATACCCTGGCATCATTTCGGCCGACTCCCAGCCTGGCGGAGGAACAACAGGTGAGCCTTGTCCCCGAGGCCCTGTGGCTGTCTCAGGCTCCCTTCCTGTGCCAAGAGGCTGCTTCCGGTGGGTGACCTGCTGTCTCTTCCCCCCGCGCCACCCAGGGTTCTGTGCCTTCTCCTGCTCTAGACGTGCCATGCACCCTGTCACTTGCCCTTGTTCAGGGGTGTGTGCTGGTGCTGCCCGTCGGCCGCCGTGGTCCTGGAGTCGAATGTCATACTGAGAAGAGTGTGTTAAAACACGGGGAGACCCCCAGGCGGGGCCTCTGTCTTTGAATACAGCTTTTGTGTCCTAATCCAGAGAGAAGGCTCGATTAAAGGGGACCTCGTGTTTGCAAGTAGCTGGGGCGGTGTCTCCTTTGCACTCCGATGCTTACACTGAGCAGCCTTCAGCCTGGGCGCCTGCCCCTCTCGGCCGTCCTGAGAGGCACTGGAAAGGACGCTCAGCGAGTCTGAGGGATTTTAAAGACTCTTTGCTTTGGGTCGCTTTTTAAAAGCTGCTGTCTTTGTATAGAACTTCCCCACGTGTGGCTCAGGGACATTGGGTGACCTCGCTCTCCTCTTTGGATTAAGGGGGTGACAACCACTTTCATATCAGGACAGGGACATTATTGGCCATTTTCCCCCTTCTCCCTTTACAAGAGCTCCGCAGGGTCACAGGGCTGTGGGCCAGGGCCAGCAGAGCGGGTGGAAGCAGCCAGAGGAGGGGGCGCTGGCCGTGTCCCACCGACCCCAACCCGGAGACTCAACATGCAGGCAGACTGTGCCTTTCCCCATAAAATATCATACATGTTAGCATAGGTTGACGGTCACTTTTAAATGTAGTAACCCTTTTTAAAAGTCTCTCTCGGCTGTGTAAGACAGCGTGGATCTAACTTGGAGCCGTCGTGTGTCGGGACTAGGACACCGGAGGGCCACTGCCTCCACCCCAGGCGCTCCTCCGTGCTGTTGCAAGGAAAACAGTCGGAATTGTCTTTCAGACTATGCCGTCCAGATTTTCCACGATGCGGTGAAGAGTGGCAAGTTCCAGTGCAACCTGAGCCCTAGCACCAGGCTCCCGATGATGTATGTGGACGACTGTGTCCGGGCCACCCTGGAGTTCATGGAGGCCCCAGCTGAGTCCTTGTCCATGAGGACCTACAACATCACCGCCATGAGCTTCACCCCCGAGGAGCTGGCCCAGGAGATCGCCAAGCACATGCCCGAGTTCCACATCACATACCGCGTGGACCCTGCCCGACAGGCCATAGGTGGGTGCCTCAAGCCCAGACCGAGCCTCCCTTGGCTTCCCTGCCCCACAGGACACACTAGGAGGTTGGGGTGCACACGGCTCTCTCTCCCCGGGTCCACATCGGTTTGGAGTTAGCTGTCACTGAGCTGGTAAGTGGATGCCGGGCCTGGGGAAAGTGTCAGTAGCTGAGATGGTTCCATTCCCAATAAGCAGTGGTGTTGCCCCACTTAGTAGTTTGAGCATAAAGCAAAATAGAAAACCAGCTGTGGCTTTTCGTGTACTGTAACTGCTGCTTCGTGCCCTTCTGGGTGGAAGATTGCTGCCTTCAGGATTGTCTGAGGTTTGCGATGTAAAAGTCCCAGCTGCTGACCGCAGTGGTGATCTCATCTAGTCTCTTGAGGAGGTGACTGTGTGGACATGGTCATTTTGCCCCGTTCTGCAGAGCTGCCCTCTGATGCATCTTGTACCATCCGCAGGCATATAAAATGCCCCGGACCTTTCGCTACTCCAGAGCCTGCATAATGGAGCCACCTTTGTCTCTCCCCAGCCGACAGCTGGCCCATGAGCTTGGATGACAGCACGGCACGCAAGGACTGGGGGTGGAAGCATGACTTTGACCTTCCAGAGTTGGTGACGACGATGCTGAACTTGCATGGTTGCGACACCAGAATGGCCCAAGCCAGCTGAAGGTGTCAGAGGAGCAGTTCCCAGGTCCTGCACGGCCATGAGGGGCAACGGTCAGGAGCTGGGTGCTTGTGTTCTTTGGAATGGAGGACAGATTGGGCTGGGTGGAGGATGGTGTTAGTTGGAGGATTTTCAAAACATTGTGGGTTTGGAGGGAGAACTTCACAGATAGCCTTTGCTGTGTACCTAACCTGGCCCAAGTACCCATGCTGTGTGGGGAAGACCTAGGGCATAATCGTGGATGAGTGACCCTTTCTGGACAGGTGAAAGTACGTGACATTTGTATTTAATGTAAGTATCACCCAAAGGGTCCGTCATTCTCTTGACCACAGACCAAGAGTTACAGTTTAAAGCCTCTGAAGGATGCATGCAGCATTCTTCAGTGTCCCATCAGAACATAAAACATGTTTGGACATGTTAACCCTATATGCATCATGTCCAAGAGATTTTAATGCTTCTTTAAAAATTACCACCCCTCTCGTATGTTTCTATTGTTTTTGTTTGTTGAGGCAGGTTCTCCCTATATGTAGTTCAGATTTGAATTCATGATGTAGCCCACACTGGCCTCCAACTCATGGCACTTCACCTGCCTCAGCCTCATGAGAGCTGGAATAATAGTCCTGCGGCCCCAGCCCGGCTCTCTATGGATGTATCTAGGCAGTGCAGGGTTGCGAAGATGATGCAGCTAATGAAGGGCGGCCTTCTCTTCCTGAGATTCCCTTCCCATCAGGGCACTGAGTTATGTCCACCAGGACTGTGACTCCCTGACTGGCAATAGCAGAACCCCAGGAAGCTTGTTTTATACATGGGGGTTCTGAGCTGCACCCCTCAGCTGGACTCAGAAGGTGGGAGAATCCATCAGGGGGCCCACCAGTCTAAACCAGTTCCAAACACTGCTTTCTGAAGAATGCTTCCTCATTGCAGCCTTTCTCCATTCTCAGACCGAGCCCCTGCACCACCCCCAGAGATGCTGCTCCAAATCTTCTGATCCGACTGCTGTGCAGATGTTCAGGTCACCACTCAGCTACCTCCAGAAGCCACCGGTCAGGGGAGCCCCCCGACAGATCGCCGTGGCTGCATAGGATGATGACCATGGATTAAAAGGCATTTGTACTATGTGTCAGTGACAGTAAATAAATTGTTATGCATTTGGAACTTGGAGCACAGTGTGAGTTTTTGGGAGGCATAACTGGGTTTAAAATTTCTATTAAGAATTCAAGCAATTTAAAAGACACATAATATAAATCATCTTCCTGTCTAAATCCAATTGACAAGTGGAGTTAACAATATAGTTTGCTTCCTGATTTTTACTCTTACACAACCTAGGATTAAAAGGTCCAACCTTTTATTTCTTTTTCACTATAAAGGTGGGATTAAGGCAACCCTACCTAGTTTTGGAAAAGACACACTTGTTTGTAATCTAATATAGTAGTTGTTTTAAAATGTTTTTTAGCCTTCCCAAGTGTGATAAAAGTAACTTAAATGTAGTTTTAATATTTGCTACTTAAAAATAGCTGCATCACCCAATGAATGGAATATTGTAATTAGTCATTTCAGAAACATACAATTAATGGATCAGAGGGCATAAACACTTATTTGCATAGTCAAATTCCTATTCATAAAAACATTAATTTATGATGATATTCTCTTCTACTATCAATACTTTCCAGTATATCATTACCACAATATTGTTTACATTTTGATTTGCTTTTTAAAAGTCTTAGAAATATAAACTTCACTCATAAGATAGTAATCCTGCTTTAATATCACATTAAGATGAATTAGTCATTTTTGAAACTAGAATTGTCTCATCAGTCTTTGTGGCTTTTGGACCCTGGATGCTTGAGTATAAGGTGGCTGAATGAGGTGGACAAACCTTTACCTTCCAATGTGAAAGTCTCCAAAAAACTCACCCAATTTAAATGTGTAACTTTTAGGATAGATGTGATTTTTTTTTTTTTAGTAGTTAGATGAATCCTCTACAAACTGAACCAAAATAAAACTCTCCTCTTTTAATTTATGGATGGTGGATCTTTTGTCCCAGCAACAATAGAGTAACTAAGAGGTTTTGGTACGAGGAGTGAGTTAATTGCTGTGACTATCTGAACATGTGGTTCAGAAGCCTTTTTAACTGGCTTGTGGGAGGAGTTTGGAAAGTGTGGAAAAGCCAGCTGGAGAAGCATCCCTACAATGCTAAGCTTGATAAGAGATTCTGGTCAGAGTTCAAGACCAGAATGCTAGTAGAAATGAAGGTAGAGAAGACCAGGGTCAGGAGGTTTCAGTTGGGAAGAACTCTACTGGTAGTTGGAGTCCAGAACATGTGTGGCATGCTCTGGCAGAAAAAAAAAAAAATTGTCTATGTTTTACTTATGTCCAGAGATTGCAGGGGACTGAGATTAAGGGTAGTGAACTAATCAATTTGAGGGAGAAAATTTCAAGACAGCTGATTATTCAGGTAGAGGCATGGCTTCTTTTGGGGGTGTTAAGAGTCAAGAGCAAATAGCCCAGCTGAATGAGTTGAAAACTTGAGTTTGGCCAGAAAAGAAGCTCCTGTAAATTTTAGGCCAGTAAAGTTGTAACAGCAGAACTTGGTTGCTAAAAAGATTAGCATTAAAGTGAATCCAAATACTTTGGATCTGGACAATACAAAACATGCCTCAAGGGCATGGGTGGAATCAGAAAGATCCCACCCTTCAGCAGACTGTAGGGTGGAAAAGTGAAAGACTTTGCTTTGGGCACTGTGCTCTGTAATAGTGGCAGCCTAGAGAATTGTTTCCCCAGGCTTCATCTTTCCATGCTCAGCCATCCAGGGACTCAGAGGCCTCTGCAACCACCAGCAAGACACAACAGGACTCAGGTATGCTCAAGGTGGTGGCAGACCTTGATTTCATCTCTGTGGTGCTGGTTTTACAGGCATGCACAGTGCAAGAGTTGTGGGGTCAGGGAGGCTTCCATTCAGATTTCATTAGAAGGTCTGGTAGCCCAGGCAGTATGTGCCTGAAAGGGCAGTGTATGAAGTTCTGAAACTGAAAACGCAGTGGAGACCCAAGAAGGTTGGAGAAGCCAGGAATGAGGATCCTTTGAAGAAAGCTGTAAGGAGTAAGCAAAGCTAACCCAAGAGAGAAACCACTATGGCTACAACCATGGGCAGTGCTATAGGGACAGAGTTGCCAAAGCTGTTTGGAGTTTATATCTCCCCATAGGTGCTGGACATAGAATGCCAGTATTTAATGCCTACCCTGATGGATTTTGGTCTTGCTTTGATTTCTTTATCCCTTTTGGAATGGGATTGTTTACCTGATGGCTTTGTATGTTGGAGGTGTTTAACTTTCTTTTCATTTTTACAAGGGGTTCATGGCTAAGAGTTTGCCTTAAACCTGAGAGGAGGCTTTGGACTTGGGCTTTTCAGCAGTGCTGAAACTGTTAGGACTTTGGCAACTCTTAGAGATGGACTAAATGATATTGCATAAAGGGATGCACATGAATCTTTTGGGGCCTGGTGAAATGCTATGATTTATATTTAGTGGTACCCCAAACCATCGTGTGCCTACAGAAGATGATCTACTTCCTATTTTTCCTTTAATAAACCAGTATCAAAATACCTTAATTCCAAATATTTTCCTTAAAGTTATTCAGCGCATCCATAGTAAGGCAGAAATTATTTGCTTGTCCTGCTGTGGTATATATAATAGCTAAAATATGAATTTCCATTCTTTGAAATAGGTAGAACTTTATGTTGGAGCAGTTTGAAAGTTCTTTTTCTTGTTAAATCACATTGTTGCTTTTGGAGGAAAAGCTCAAACATTTACTAAATACCTGCCATATGCTTTGAAACTAATTTTGCAATGTTTACTAACTTCTGGAAATGAACTTCTGTGCTGATATATTTATTCAGTTTGAAACAGATGGGTGTCTGAGGTAAGAAATAAAGGATTTTAAAGAATCTTTCTGCTTTGTTAAAGATTCAAAAGCCATCCCTGTTAATACTGAATTTTGACCTTGTTACAGTTCACATAGTTGTATGGAGATCATTTTCAAGATTTCTGTTTAAGACAGAAAATTCACACTTCCCTGGAAAGAATTTTTTATGCCATAAACATTGTTCTTTACTTTTATTTTAATACTTTAATAAATGCTTCTGCTTTGTGATAATGATTCTCAGAGAATTTTGAGAAAACCCAGAGTGATTTCATAATTTAAAAACCCACCAACTATACCTCTCCCATCCTCAACAGAAAATTTTAATGCTGTTTTTTTGGGGTTTGGTTTTGCTTTGTTTTTGTCTTTTTGAGGCAGGGTCTCACTCTGCAGTTCAGGCTGGCCTTGAACTCACTTTGTAATCCAGACTGATCTCGAACTTGCAACAATTCTTCCTGCCTCAGCTTCCTGAGTGCTGGGATTATAGGCATGTGCTACCACACCCGGCTTTAAATGCTGTTTTAAAATTTTTTTTCCTTTTTTAGTTTAAAGATGCTTGTATATGTAAAACCTCATTTCCTTTTCTTCACTGTGTGCCATTGAATATTCCTGTCTCCAGTGAGGTTAAGGCCCATATAATCTTTTTTATTTTTATTTTTTGTCTTTTTGAGACAGGGTCTTGCTATGCAGTTCAGGCTGGCTTTGAGCTAACTTTGTAGCCCAGCCTGGTCTTGAACTTGCAACGATCCTCCTGCCTCAACCTCCCAAATGCTGGATGCCTCTATAATCTCATGAAATCCCGAAGTAGTAAAATATTTTTATTAATGCGTAACATAACATGGTCTACAAATCTTAGGTATAGACTGATGCATTTTACAGATACTTGAATCCATGTAACTACTACCTGATCAACAAAGATTTTTAAATTTATTTTTTCTAGAAATACAGTTGATCTTTCCAAATTCCTTATTAGAAACTATTCCTTCTTAGAGTTTATTCATAGATTGATTTGTGAATTCTCTATAAAATGTGACATTTGTGAATCATGACAATGCTCTTCCCAATCTTTGTTCCTTTTGTTTCTCTACGTTGTATTTTAGCATCAGATAGGCCGGGGCCGGGAGGCTGGATGAGGGGGACACGTGAGCACGTTGCTGGCTCCCGCCATGGCAGGGGCTTCGGCATTCACCACTCAGTGTCAGATTAGCTGTAGCTCTTTTATAGCTATGCTTTAGTAGATGAAGGAGGTTCCTTCTATTTTTGATTTGCTGTGAAAGTCAAATTTTTTCCATATGGATAAACAGATTTAATAAAATTCCTGTTCAAATTCTAGCAAGATATTTTGTAAGATAAGATTATTCTAAAATTATATGGAAAGGTATAGAAACTGGAATAGCTAAAATATTTTTGAAAAAGAAGAAAATGACAGGAATCAGTCTACCTGATTCCAAAGCTTCCTGTACAGCTACATGGTCACTATTGTTCGGCACTGGCAGAAGGACAGACACATAGATCCATGAGCAGAATGGCGATCTCAGAAATAGACTTTCACTTCTATTCCCAAATCTTTTTATTTTGTCAGTACTGGGGATCAGACCTAGGCCCTCCCACATGCTAGGCAAGTGCTCTACCAATGAGCTGCACCCTCAGCATCCAAATCATTTTTGATAAAGGTGTAAAAGCAATTTAATGCAGAAAAGATAGCTTGTTTAGCAGATGGTGCCAGGAACAAGCTGACATCCACAGACCAAAACGTGAGCCTTGGACCAAGTTTCATACTTTATATAAAAATTAGCAGCCGGGCATGGTGGCGCACACCTTTAATCCCAGCATTCAGGAGGCTGAGGTAGGAGAAGCGTTGTGAGTTCGAGGCCAGCTTGGGCTACAAAATGAGCGCAAGGCCAGTCTGAGCTACATAGTGTGACCCTGCCTCAAAAAACTAGGGCTGGGAGTTTGGCTCAGTGGCTTAAGCGCCTGTCTGGCAGGCATGAGATTGTGAGTTCAATCCCCGGTACCTCAAAAACAAAAAAAATTAGCTCATAACATATCACAAGTAGAAAATGTAAATGTATAAAACTTTAAAAAATAATAGGAGAAAATCTTTAGAACCTAGGGTTAGGTAAAGAGTTCTTAGATTTGATGCCAAAAGTATAATCTCTGAAAAAATAAAACCGAATTGGTATGTTGAACTTCATCCAAATGAAAAACTTTTACTTTGCAAATGACTCTGTTAGAATTAAACGATAGCTACTGGCCTAGGAAAAAATATTTGCAAACCCCATATCTGAAAAAGAATTAATATACATGATAAATGAAGAACTCTCAAATGTCAGCAGTACAAAGCTGGCTCATTTAGGAAGCAGAAAAAAGACTGCAAAGGCATTCATGGAGGAAGAGGTGCTTCCTTACGGCCTGGTCAGGGCGGAAACTAAATGCCCCTTGGTACTTCGACATCCAACGTGCTGGATACATGACCTTTTCTTGTAGCATTTGGCAGCAATAGAGTGGTTATTTTCTAAAAATTTTCTGCTTGGTAGGTTGCTTCCTTCTGGATTCTTTGATTACAGAGGCCAAGCTGTGGTCGGGGTTCTTTTCTTTTCCTTCTGCACCTGTTGTCAATTCCAGGTCGCCAGCTTCTCCACACCCAGTCTGGAATGCATATGAGAACGCATCACTGTTTTGCTTCAGAGTTTTCTTTTCTGCTGCATCTTTCTTTTGAAAGGGAGACAGGCTTCCTTTCAGAGTCTTCATAATATATATCCCAACATTTTTAGTTGTTTTTAGAGGAAAGAATAGGGAAAGGTAAGTCTAAACCTATTCCTTCTTCTCCAAAGCCAGAATGTTTTTCATTTATTTTATTTTCTATATTTTGTGGTGATGAGGATCAAACCCAGGACCTTGCATATGCTAGACAAGCACTCTACCACCAGTGACAGCTCCAGCCCCTCCAGCTAACTTTTAAAAGTTCAAAATCCATCCTCCCCTGCCCTCCCTTCACACGACATGTATCAATGTGTAACTGAAAATGATATGAAAGGGAAAATCTCAGCTATAGTTGAGCCCATTAAAAACACATTTAATTAGATTAAAATAAATTAAGGCAAATAGGTTAAAAGGAAAAAAGTAGGTACACACCAAACTCTTAGAACTAAAAGAGAAATTCAGCAAAGTTGCAGGATATAAGACCAATATGCAAATATCAAATGGGGTTCTATATGATAGCAATGGCCAACCTAAAAGTGAAATTTATATTGTAATGACATCTCAATAGAAAAAGAAATTGCATTTGGTAAAACCATTCTTTATAAAAGTCTCAGAAATTTAGGAGCTGAGGGGAACTTCCTGAGCCTGATAAAGGGATGCACACACACATGCAAAGAACCAGCTAGCATCACCCATTCCCCTTAAAATCAGGAAGGAGAGGAGGATGTCTACTCTTGCTGTTTCAATTCTACCCTCTACTGGAACCTCTACTGGAACTTCTATCCTGGAAATCCTAGGGCAATAAGGCATGAAAAGGTAACAGAGCACATCCAAGTTGCAAAGGAAGAAGAAACATTGCCTGTGTTAGTGACAACAGACCGTGCATAAAACTGTGGACTGTATCAAAACCCTACTACAGCCGGGCGTGGCGGCGCACGGCTTTCATCCCAGCACTCGGGAGGCTGAGGTAGGAGGAGCGTAGTGAGTTCAAGGCTGGCTTGGGCTACAACGCGAGCACAAGGCCGGCCTGAGCTACATAGTGCGACCCTGTCTCAAAAAACTAGGGCCAGGAATTTGGCTCAGTGGCTTAAGCACCTGTCTGGCAGATGCAAGGTTGTGAGTTCGATACCCAGTGCCACAAAGAAAATAAAATAAGATAATACAGTACTTGCCTAAACTGGGCATGATGGAGCACACCTTAATTCCAGAATTCAGGAGGCTGAGGTAGGTGGAGCGTTGTGAATTTGAGGCCAGCTTGGGCTACAATGCCAGTACAAGCCAGCCTGAGCTACACAGTGTGACCCTGTCTCAAAAAACTAGAGCTGGGAGTTTTTTGGCACAGTGGCGTAAGCGCCTGTCTGGTAGGTGCAAAGTTGTAAGTTCAATCACTGATGCTGGGAAAAAAAAAAA
>RJWM01038909.1:0-16423 GCA_004363535.1 Dasyprocta punctata | reverse complement strand
CCTTCCTTCTTTCCTCCTTTTCCCTTTCCCAATTACTTTTGCTCTTTGAGCAGTTTTTTACCCTTACACAGTATTTATTGTAGATTTTGGATCATATATACTTTTTCAGTTTCTTACACTAGGGAGACAATATGGTATTTACACATGTGGGTTTGATTTATCTCACTTATGAGTATGGTCTCAAGTCATGTCCATTTACTTATAAAAGTCTCAATGCAATCTTTCTTGATAGCTGAGTAGTACTCCACTGTATAAAAATACCACATCTTTTTTATCCATTCCTTGATTGATGGGCACTTGAGTTGTTTCCAAGATTTGGCTATTACACATTGGGTTGCTATAAACATAGATGCACAAATATTGCTTGGTATGATGTTTTCAGTTCTTCTGGGAAAATGCCCAGAAGTGTGATAGCAGGGTCAAATGGGATCTCTAATCCTAACTTCTTGAGGAATCTCCATACTGATTTCCACAGTGGTTGCACCAGTCTACACTCACACCAACAGTGGAGAAGAGTTCCTTTTTCCCCACAGCCCCTCCAGCATTTGCTGTTGCTTGATTTTTTAATCTTGGCCATTCTTTCTGGAGTGAGATGGAATCTCAGTGTTGTTTTAATTTGCATTTCCCGAATGAACATTGATGTTGAACATTTTTTCATAAATTTATTTGCCATTTGTATTTCTTTCTCTGAGAAGCATGTATTCATCTCAGATGCCCATTTTTGGATTGGGTCCTTGAATTTTAGGGGCCTGATTTCCTTTAATTCTTTATATGTTTTAGATAGAAGTCCTTTGTCTGATGGACAATTGGCTAAGATATTTTCCCAGTTCATGGATTTTCTTTTCACTCTGTTGGAGATTTCTTTTGACATGCAAAAACTTTTTAGTAAGACAAGATTCCAGTTGTTGATTCTGGGAAGTGTTTCCTGTGCAATTTGATTTTAGTTCATGAACTCTCTGCCTATGTCATCAAGATTTTTACCTAGTTTGTCTTCTAACAAGTTTAGTGTCTCTGTTTTAATATTCAGATCTTTGATCCATTTTGACTTTATTTTAGTTCACGGTGATAGACATGGATCTAGTTTTAGTTTACGGCATATAGAAAGCCAGTTTTTCTAGCACCATTTGTTAAAGAGGCTATCTTTTTTCCAATGTACATGTTTGGCCCCTGTGTCAAAGGTGAGGTGGCTAAGTGTGTTTGTAGTTGTGGCTGTATCTTCTAATCTGTTCCATTGATCTTCAGATTTGTATTGATTCCAGTACTATGCTGATTTTATCAGAGTGGCTTTGTAGTATAGTTTCAGGTTGGGGATTGTGATGCCTCCTGCCTTCCCTTTGTTGCCCAGAATTGCCTTTGCTATTCTAGGTCTCTTCGGGTTCTGGATATATTTCAGGAATGCTTTCTCTGGTTCTGTGAGGTAGGCAAGTGGTAGTTTGATTGGGATTACATTAAATCTGTAAAACAATTTTGGGGGAATGGCCATTTTCACGATGTTTATTCTTCCCATCCATGAACAAAGAATATCTTTCCATTTTCTGAAATCTTCTTCAATTCCCTTTTTCAGAGTAATGTAATTTTCACTGTATAGATCTTTTACTTCCTTTGTTAGATTGATTCCTAAGTATTTCATTTTTTTTGGATGTTATAGTGAAGGGTGTGTTTTCCCTTATTTCTCTGTCAGTGACTTTGTTTTTCGTGTACAGGAATGCTATTGATTTTTAAGTGTTCACCTTGTATCCAGCAACATTACTGAATTTGGTTATTACATCTAGAAGTCTTTTAATGGATTTTTGGGGGTCTTCTATGTAGAGTATCATATCATCTGCAAATAATGATAATTTTACTTCTTCCTTTCCTATCCTTATTCCCTTTATTTCTTTCTCTTGTCTAATTGCTCTGGCTAATATTTCCAGAACTATACTGAATAGGAGTGGTGATAATGAACATCCTTGTCTTGTTCCTGATTTTAGGTTGACAGTTTTCAGTTTTTCTCCATTCAGTAAGATGTTGTCTGTTGGCTTATGACATATGGCTTTTATCAGGTTGAGGTAGAGACCATCTATTCCGATTTTCTGTAGGGTTTTTATCATGAATGGGTCTTGGGGTTTGTCAAAAGCTTTTTCTGCATCTATTGAGATGATCATGTGGTTCTTCTCCTTGGCCCTGTTGGTATGGTATATTACATTTATTGATTTGCATATGTTCAACCATCCCTGCATTCCTGGGATGAATCCCACTTGATCATGGTGTATAATCTTCCTGATAACTTGCTGTATTCTATTTGCCAGTATTTTATTGAGGATTTTTGCATCTATATTCATTACGGAGATTGGTCTGTAATTTTCTTTTTTGGTTGAGTCTTTCTCTGGTTTTGGTATGCGGGTAATACTTGTTTCCAGGAATGAGTTAGGGAGACTTACTTCCCTTTCAATTTCACTGAAGAGTTTGAGGAGTGTTGACATTAAGTCTTCCCTAAATTTCTTGTAGAATTATAGCAGCAAATACATCCGGACCTGGGCTTTCCTTTGTTGGTAAGGTTCTGATTATATTTTCAATTTCATTAGCTGAATTTGGGTTATTCAGCAGTTTTACATCTTCTTGATTCAGCTTTGGTAATTCATAGGTTTCTAGGAATCTGTTCATTTCTTCTGTGTTATCAAATCTATGTGAGTAAAGGTTTTCAAAGTAGGTGTTGATGATCTTCTATATTTCCACAGGGTCTGTAGTAATTTCACCCTTTTCATTTTTTATTCCTTGAATCTGAGTTTTTTCTTTCCTCTTTTTGATAAGGTTGGCTAAGGGTTTATCAATTTTATTTACTCTTTCAAAGAACCAACTCTTCAATTCATTAATTCTTCGTGTTGTTTTCTTAGTTTCAATTGCATTAATTCCTGCTCTGATCTTAATAATTTCCTCCCTTCTTTGGGCTTTGGAGTTGACTTGCTCTTCTTTTTCTAGAAGTTTGAGGTGCATCATTAGGTTGTTTATGTGTGTTCTTTCCATTTTTCTGATGTGGGAGTTTAGTGCTATAAATTTCCCTCTGAGGACTGCTTTTATTGTGTCCCACAGGTTCTGGTCATTTGTATTTGCATTTTCATTCAATTTTAGATGTTGATTAATTTCTTCTTTAATTTCTTCTGTGACCCATTGATTGTTTAGGAGAGTATCGTTTAATTTCCATGTGTTTATGGGGTTCTTGTGGGGTTTTTTGTCATTCATTTCCAATTTAACTGTGCTATGGTCAGATAATATGCATGGAATTATTTCAGTTCCTTTGCATTTACTTAAGCATGTTTTGTGAACCAGTATATGATCTATTTTAGAGAATGACCCATGTGCAGCTGAGAAGAATGTGCATTCTAATGTTGATGGGTGGAACACTCAGTACACATAAACTAAGTCCATTTGTTCACAAGTTTGATTCAGTTCTGTTACTTCTTTGCTTATTTTCTGTTTGGTTGATCTGTCTCTCTGTGACAGTGGGGTGTTAAGGTCCCCTGTTATAACTGTATTATTGTTTATTTGGTTTTTCATGTCTACTAAGAATTGTCTTACATAGTTGGGTGCTCCCATATTTAGTGCATATATATTTATGATTGTAATCTCTTCCTCTTGAAGTTTTCCCCTAGCAAGTATGTAGTGACCTTCTTTATCTCTTTTGATCATTTTTGGTTTGAAGTTCACATTGTCTGCAAACATAATAGCTACCCCTGCTTTTTTCTGGGTTCCCGTTGCATGGAATATTGTTTCCAGCCTTTGATTTTTAGTCTGTGAGTTTCCTTTTGAGTGAAATGTGTTTCTTGTACACAACATATTGTTGGATTTTGTTTCTTAATGCACTCTGCCAGTCTGTTTCTTTTTATTGGTGAGTTGAGACCATTTACATTGATTGATATAACTGATATGTGCTGGCTCATAACTGTCATGATATCTTTCTGTTGTTGATTTTCTACATTTTCTGTTTAATTACTTGCCCTGCTTGGTGGTTTCCTTTTGTTGTTGTTCTTAAGATTGTAGCTATCTTTGTCTCTTTCTAGAGTGTCTTTAAGTACTCTTTGTGGTGTTAGTTTGGTGGCCATAAATTTCTTCAGTTATTCTTTGTCATGGAAGAATCTTATTTCTCCATCAATTTTTAAAGATAGTTTTGCAGGATACATCAATCTGGGTCTAAAGTTGTTTTCTTTCAGGATTTGAAATACTTCACTCCAAGCTCTTCTTGACTTAAAGGATTGTGTTGAGAAGTCTGCCATGATTCTGATAGGCTTCCCTTCACAGGTGATCTGTTTCTTTTCTCTGACAGCTTTTAGTATTTTGTTCTTGTGCTGTATTTCTGATAGCCTAATTATTATGTGTCTGGGGTGAAGATTTATTTTGGTTATGGTTAATTGGGGTTCTGTATGCCTCACTTTCCTGTATATCAGATTCTCTCACCATGTTTGGAAAATTTTCTGTAATTATTTCTTTAAATAGTCTTTGCAGGTCATTAGTATTGACCCCTGCTTTTTCATTGATGCCTATTAATCTTATGTTATTTCTCTTGGCATCGTCTTGCAACTGTTGAATTATTGTTTCCTAGTTCCTTGTTAATTTTAAGAGATCTTTTCTTTCATGATCGTAAGCTTCCATGCTGTCTTCAAGGTCTGAGATTTTATCTTCAGCTTAATTCAAGTGGTTTTGCCAACTTTCCATGGAATTTTTCATTTCCTGAATTTCCCTTTGAATCTGTTTCATGCATTCTATTTGTGTCTTATATTGTTCATTCAAAGTTTCCATCATTTTCTTATGTTCTTCTATTTTTTTATCTTGATCTTCTTTAGATACACACAACATTTCTTTCATAATGATTGTCATTTCAATTTTTAGCTGAGAGATTATTTCTGATTTGAGTTTCTCTATAGTTTCATGGAGTTGTTTCTTTATTTCATTTGCTATCATTTCAGAAAGTTCAGTTGTGTGACTCCCAGTGCCTTCAATTTCAGCATCTCTTGGGTTTGTTCTCAGTGGGCCAGGAGATTGAGACTGTCTCTTCATCTTTCATTTTGTCATTTTCTTCTGGGACCTGTGTGGCTGGGCAGGCAGCCTCCCGAAGGATTGCACTGGAACACTGTGCTGGTTAGAGCTTCAATCCTCCATTATCCCTGTGGCTAGCCAGGGCACACCTCCAGATTATGGCGCTGGACCCTTGCGTTCTGTGGTCTGTAAGGCTGGCTGCATGTTCCCCTGATGTACTTCGTTGTGTTGCTCTGGAACGCTGGGCTGGACAAAGTTTGTATCCTCCCTGTAGCTAGCAGGGTCACACCCTTGGAGCTTGTTGCCAGGGCCTAGAACCTAGCTGTGTAGCGTTCAGAACTCCTGCGACCCAGGTGGCTAGCAGAGATGCAGCCCTGGGGTGTGTCACTGGACCTTCAGCTTGACTGGGTGGGGGTCAGAACCTCTGGGACCCAGCCAGCTAGGCAGAGCACAACCCGGAGTGTGGCACCACCTGGACCTTGCGTCTGGCTGCAAGGAGTTCAGAGCCTCTGGAGCACAGGGCAAGCCTGGGCGAGTCCCAGGCATATAGTGCTGGGGCCTTGCTCCTGGTTGGGTGGGTTCGCAACCTCTAGGACCTGCTGCATGGCCGCACCCCTGAACCAATTCCAATTAATCTTATAATAATTTTCTTTGCATTGCCTAGCTGCTGTTGAAATGATTTTTCGTGGCCCCTATTTTTAGGAAGTCTCTTATTTGATGATTGCTAACTACAACCTTGTCTTCTAGATCTGATGATATTCTGTCTTCATTGGTTGACATTGGCTTTTGATTTCTTCTACCTCAATGCCCCTTGCACTTGCTTTGCATGAGTCATGAGTGTTATGTTGCATCTTGCTTCATGTTTTCTCATTTTCTATTTTTTTCTTTGTTTTCTGCATTAAGGCTTGTAAATTGCTTGTGGCAGGTAGCTTTATTACTAGTATCAAAACCTCTCTCAGAGTTGTCTTCCAGGCGTAGCCGGCTTTTGGCCTTTGAGTCTGTTTCAGGATCCTGACTCTTCTGTTTGTTAGGGATAAAAGGTTTCAGCCTATTTGGCCTAGCACTCAGTTCTTTGGTACTGGTTTATAATATTGTTTATGATCCCTAGAAATATTGTTTATGACAATCTAGGTATTGACATATAAGTAAGATTAATTAATTACAAATATGTCACCTTGGCTAAAGTAGTATAAGCAGTAATAACAATAGCAAATACAAGCACAGAATGGAAAATGACAAACTGTGATAATTAATAATTTGCCATCTTTGACCATGGGTACAAGATTCATAGTTATTAAACAAAATCTAAAATAAATCAGAAAACTAATAAATATGCATTCAACAGAGTAATTTTATGTGAAAAGGAGAAAATTTAAAAAGGAGAAGAGGAAAAAATGCAGAAACGAAAGGACAAAAAGAGATCAGAAGCAAGGCTGAAGGACAAAGGAAGATTACCCAAGCCTCAGGAAACTTGTGAAGAATACAGGAAGGAGGGAAAGAAAGGAAAAACAAAAAAGCAAAGTAAAACAAAAAAAATTAAAGCAATGTCCACAATGACAAAAAAAAGCAAAAACAATCACAAAAAACACCCCAACAAAACAAAATTTTTTTAAAAAAACCCAAAAGCAAAGAAGAAAGAAAGAAAAAAGAAATTTATTTGTGATTTCAAGTTTGGGTTATCTTCTGCGATCTACAGCTTTGTGGCAGTATCCAATTCATGGCATAACTGTGCTTTCATTGGTGGACAAGGGAGGCAGTCAGAGCCCAGATACATGCTGGATAATCCCAGGAGGCCGGCAGTCGGATCCCATCCATGCTGAGCCTGGGCTCTGGTTGTAGGGATGGAGCCTGAGTTGTTTAGCTTATTACACTCTGGGTGTCTCTTGCTGGCCTGACCATGGCTCCCTAACCATAGACACCTCCTGTGGTTGTCCCTCATCCACTCACCATGAGAGTTTAACACTGGGAGCCCTAAGATGAAGCCAACCTGCAGTGTTCTGAGTCCCAGGTTCAGTTGGCCTCTCCCTAGTTCAGCACCTGACAGAGCAATCTCTCCAGGGGTTATGGCAGTCATGTGGACTGGAGTTATTCACCAGATCTTGCAGCACACAGCATCCACTGCTCCATTCCACTGATGTGTTTCTCCCTGAAGTCCTCTGGAGTTGCTTGCTTTCCTTTAGAAAGAACTAAATTTTCTTTTCTCTCACCATGAGCCAGGAGCTGGGGAGAAAGTGTAGACTACCCCCACCTTTTTTCTGTATTATGGTCTGTCTCTTTAATTTCCGTGTAGGCTCCAATTTTCCCTTCAGATCTTTCCTGGGTCCCAGGGATCTAAATCCCTCCTTCTTTTCTTCTTCCAGTTGTAATTTTCCATTGTCTGGATTCCAAATCTCGAAAAGGCTGATTTGTTGCTGCTTACTGTTCTACCATCTTCCCAGAAGTCCCTAGGAAGCTTATATCTTAAAGTGCCCACATTAGCCAAAATGAGCTACAGATTCACCACAATCAAAGAGTCATTTCTTGTAGATATAGAGAACTTCATTCTAAAATTCATACAGAATTTTAACGGACCCTGAATAGCCAAAACAAGTTTGAGAAAAAGTTTTTGGTGAGCTCATACTTCCTGATTTCAAACTATTACACAAAGCTACAGTAATCAAAAAAGATGTGACATGGCCATAAAGACAGACAAATAGATTGATGAACAGAATAAAGATACCAGAAAAAAACTCTTGCACATGTGTACAAGTGGTCTTGGAAAGTATGCTAAGATCACTCAAAAGAAGAAATAGGGTCTTCAACAAATGGTGTGGAAAACTAGATATTCACAGCAAAGGGTGAAGTTGGATCCTCATCTCACAACATATAAAAGTTAACCCAAAATGAATTAGAACAGCTGGTGTTGTGGGTGAATGCCTGTAATCCCAGTGCTTAATGAGACTGTAGCAGGAGGATCACAAGTTCAGTTCCACCTGGGCAAGTTTGCCAGACTCTGTCTCAAATTTTTTTAAAAAATGGCTAAAAGCCGGGCGTGGTGGCGCATGCCTTTAATCCCAGCACTCGGGAGGCTGAGGTAGGCGGAGCGTTGTGAGTTCGAGGCCGGCTTGGGCCACAACGCGGCACAAGGCCGACCTGAGCTACATAGTGCGACCCTGCCTCAAAAAAACCAGGGCCAGGAGTTTGGCTCAGTGGCTTAAGCGCTGTGAGTTCAATCCCCGGTGCCGCAAAAAAAAAAAAAAAAAAAAAAAAAAAAAAAAAAAAAAAAAAAAAAAAAAAAAAAAAATGACTAAAGATGTAGTTCAGTGGCAGAGTACCCCTGAGGTTTGGTCCCTGCTACCACCCCTGTAAAGATATAATATTTTAATCATATAATATTTTAATCAAAAGATATAATATTTTAATAATAAAACTATAAAATTCCTAGAGGAAAAACTAGAGAGAAAGTGTCATGACTTTGGATTTGGCAATGATTTCTTGGCTATTACAACAAAAGTACAGGCAATAAAAGCAAAATTCAATAAGTGGGACTACATCAAACTTAAAAACTTTTGTGCGTTAAAGGACACAGTCAACAGGGTTGAAAGTCACCTAAAAATGAGAGAAAATATTTGCAAATCATGTATCTGACAAGAGGCTGATATTCAAAATATATAAGGAATTCGTACAACTCAGTAGCAAGAAAACAAATCATCTGATGTAAAAACAGTCAAATGACTTAAGTAGAGACTTTCCCAAAGAAGACAGACAGATGGCAAGCATCAGGGATGTTAAAAGATGTTCAACATCACTAATTATCAGAGAAACACAAACCAAAACCACAATGAGATATCACCTCTATTAGCGTGGCTATTGTCAAAATACGAGATAATAAGTGTTGACATGGATCAGGGAAATTGGAGCCCTTACGCATTGTTGGTGGGAATGTAAGATGGCACAGATACGATAGAAAACTGTATAGAATTTCCTCAAAAAATTAAAAAGAGAACTATTCTATAATCCAACAACCCTACTTTTAGATATATATGAAATTAAATCAGGATCTCTCAAAGAGATCTCTACTTCTATGTTCACCGCTTCATTATTTGTAACAGTCAAGATATGGAAATAACCAAAGTGTCCACTGATGCATGAATGAATAAAAAATATGGTTTTACATACATGCAATGGAGGGGCCGGAGATTTAGCTCAGCGACCTAAGTGCCTGCCTGGCAGGCACAAGTTTATGGGTTCAATCCCCGGTACCAAAACTAAAAATAAAAAATAAAAAATAAAGTCTCCCATATATGCAATGGAAAGTTACTCAATCATAAAAAACAAAAGAATCCTGTCATTTGTGAAACATATGTAGACATTTTGTATGTAGAGCCTAAAACTATTTGAACTTATCAAAAACAAGGAAAGCAACAGTGGTTACCAGGTACTAAGGGTATGAGAAATGGGGAGGTGTTGGTTAAAAGATACAATCTTTCAATTATAAGATAAACTAGATCTGAGAATCTAATGTACAGCATTCATGGTGATAGATATGTTCATTAATTTGATTGTGGAAATCACTCACAATGCATACATATATCAAGTCACCACATTGTCGACCTTGAATGTGTTCAATATTTGCTTGACAATTCAATATTCCAAAATAAAGAAAGAAAAACAAACCAAGCACAATGAGATATCGCTTCATGTTCATTAGGATAGCTACTATCAAGAACATAGGAAAGAGTAAGTTTTGATGAGGATACAGGGAAACTGGAACCCTTGGGCACTCTTGCTAGGATTGCAAACCAATTAGTCTAACCCCAGGTTACCAAAGAATCACTGTATGCTGTGGCAGTTCTGCTTCTGTCTAAAAGACATGGAAGTATGGTCACAAAGAGACATTTGCACTATGTCTTTGTAGCTGTACTATTTATGAAGGTCGGGATTTAGAGGCAAACCCAACGTCCATTGACAGATGAATAGATAACCACATATGCCATAGCCTTAAACGCTCTTAAACATGAAGAAAATTCTGTCATATGCTAAAACATGGGCAAGCACTGAAGACATTATGCTATGTGAAATAGGTCAGTCACAAGAAGGCAAGTACTATAGTGTAGGAGGTATATAAAGTGGTCAAATTCAAAGATAATGAAAGCAGAATGATGCTTATCTGAGACTGGGGTGTGGGGGGAAAGAGAGTTATTTAATTAATATAGAGTTTCAGATTCATGTGATGAAAACTTTTGGATATCTGCTTCATAAAAATGTGAAAATAATACAATTGAAATATACATTTAAAAAGGGTTAAGATAGTAAATTTTATGCTATTTTTTACCATAATAAAAATGTATTCAAAAATAGATAAAAAATAAGATCACTACATTTTAAAACCAGTGGCTTATAGCCAAATGTACCCTCAGAGGAAAATTCGTAGCCTTAAATGTATGTTTTAGAAAAAGAAGATTGACAATGACTTAAACTCTAAATTCAATGAACTAAAAAGAAAACAAAAATATAAACTCAAAAGTAATGCAGGAATATTTTAAAAGTCAGTACAAGCAGAAACTAAAAGAATAAGGTTAAAAACAGAAATGATCACTAAAACTAAGACCAGTTTTTTTAAAAACCAAATATTTAGCAAATTTGACCAAAGAAAAGATGAGAAAGAACTTTATAAGCAACATAAGAATAAGAAACAGAGTATCATTTGTGGAGCTACATATACATACACACACACACACATACACACATGCACATTTACGTGTGTGTGTGTGTGTGTGTGTATGTGTGTGTGTGTGTGGTCTCCCTGTGTAGTCCAGGCTGGCCTGGCCTTGAACTCATGATGTAGCCCAGGCTGACCTCAGACTTGTGATACTTCTTCCTCAGCCTTCTGAATCCTGGAATTAGAAGCGTGTGCCATCACATCTAGCAAGACAATTTTTTTAAAATCATAAAAGTACTTAAGTGTGAGCTTATATCAAAATCAATCTGAAAAGCTGAATATATATGGGTGTACTTTTTGAAAAATAATCTGAGGGATGACTATGTAAGCGTATACAAGTATTAAATGTCATCAAAATAAACCCTTACTATCTGTGCATTTTGTTGCATATAAATTATACTTTAATTCAGAAACATAAATAACATAAATGCACTACCCTTCCATGATTTCCCTCTACAGGAAGTACCAAGGTCATTCACCATATAAAGAAAATTTACTAAACTCTCAAAAACCAGATAACAACTACAAATTTAAGAATTCGTAGGAAATTTCTCCATGTTAGCTTGTCTTGGCGTCCCAGATGAGGTTCCAGTACCAGAGTGGCTAGCAACCCTGCCCTGATAGGAAACGAGGAAGCTGGATGTGGGTGTTTGGAGGGTATCTTCTCTTACTGAGGTGAGAAAATAATGCCTAGTGGTCTGACTCATGACCAGCAGACTCTCACAGGGGTCTGTCAGGCAACCTTGTGGCTCTGTTTGACCCACGTCTAGTGTATGCCTGCTCCTTTGTGTCCCTGCTGCCACTCCAGGGAAAATCCAGCTTGGGCAGGCAGCTCTGGTTCTTAGAAGACGCAGATTCAATACACCACCACAGTAAGAAGCAAGTTCAAAGATTTTTTTACTTACACATGCTAGGCAAGAGAGCACAATGAGCTAGGAGAGCAGTCCCCACTCTTCGGGTCACACAAGGCAAAACTGAGAGATCAGGCAGAGCAAGAAGAGGAGCTAGCAATTGGCTGTACACAGGGCAAGAGGGCAAGTCATTTCAAATGCCTGGGGACAGGAATGGTTCCTTTACCAGAAGCAGCAGGGAAGCAGGGAACCTATTCTGCTAGGCTAGGAGATGCCTCTGCGCTTTTATCTCTGGCCACTGGTCTGGGCCACGTGGGTGTGGTGTGGAACTGCAAACTGTGTCAAGGGTGACTGAGCTCTACCTCCGGCACAAGAGCTACACTTGTATTCAACTGAATGATCAGGCAACATAAAACTATAAAAAATCATATGCCCTAAAACCATTAGAAGTGTAATACAGTAGAATCAGAGTGTAAGGTGTACTTGTAAACTTAGGCTTGGGTTTCTAAATTATTAGATAATAAAACCCTAGATTATATTAAAAGTACAATGCATTATGATCAAGTAGGTTTACCATAGAAATGTATAGGTGGTTCAATATTAAGTAATTTTAAAATGAACTTCCTCTATTAAAAGATTATAGAAGTGGTGATCTTTGTAGATGCATTAAGCTTCTTTCAAGAATTTGAAATCTGTTTCAGATGGAAACTTTATCATATTAGTAATGTTGATAATGTCACATACTGGGGAGGGTGAAGCATATTTGAGCCCAGCCTGGGCAACTTAATGAGACCTTGTCTCAAAGTGAAACAAAAAGTGCTGGAGGGTCTAGTGCAGTGCTTCCTGCACTCAAACCCCATTACCACAGAAACAGTGCTTAAATTGGGGGGGAAAAAAGAATGGAAAGATGCAAGGAAGGATCAGAAGGAGAGAAGAAAGGAAGGAAAAAAAGAAAAGAAAAGAGAGAGAGGTAAAGGAAGGAGAGAGAGGGGGAGGGAGGGAAAGAGGGAGGGAGGGAGAGAGAGAGAGAGAGAGAGAGAGAAGCATTTCTCAGAAAGCTAAGAAGCCACCACAGTAAGTGGTGAGGCATTAGAAATGTCCCCTGTAATGTAAAAAATAAGGCAAGGTTAAAAATTATCACTGTTAATAACAAACATTGCCATGGAGGATTTTGCCAAAAGGGAAAAAAAGAAATAACATATAAACCCAGAAAAAATAGACAAGATTGTCAGTTACTTGTGGTAACATAACATATATTTAGAAAATCATAAAACCTATTGTAATCCAAATATTGAATATTGTAATCCAAGTATGCAATTCCTTTTCTAATCTTCCTCATATTTGTATTTGTATTTCCTTATATGTTATATTTGTAATCCTGTTGAAACATTATTGGAATCCCAGCAAGTTAATTCCAAACTACCATCTCCAGTGCAACCCATGGTGAGAGTAAGGACTCCAAGACATATTCAAAGTTAAGGCAGCCAAGGGGTCCTAAGCCTGATCCAAGTGAGGATATGTCAAAGGCCTTGATCCAAGGCCTCTCCCAGAATTTATTATCTTGTGAAGAAGGGAGTGGTTCGAGGATGAGGGACAGGAAAGATGGCAAGAACTATGTGAGTAACTTGAGCTGGTTATCCAGGTAGGGAGAAAAGCATCTTTGCAAAATGCAGGTAGAATGACAGGCAGATGGATCAATCTGCATAATTCAATTAAGGTAGCATTTGAATTCTTTTAGGAGGCTGTTGCTTCAGTTTCTGATATGTAAACTTTTTGTGCCCTGGGGACTCATAGCCTCTTTCTTTCAAGGCTCTAACCCAGTTGACATTCCTGGAGCTGACTGGCTCTGCCATCCCACTACGCTTGGATCTTTCACAAACAGTACTATGCAAGGAAAGAGGAGACCATCAGATTGGCCCCAAAGATAACACATCAGTACTTCAGCCAGCATTATTTGCATTACTTATAGCCAATTGAAGAGAGAAGGGAATAGCATACCCTGCTCTGTATATATGATTATATGAAAATAAGGCTAATACTGCAGCAATTGTTCTGTATTCAAGGGGAGTTGCTCAAATTGTCTCCTACAAAACCAATTGATAAATTGTCAGAACAAGTAAAAGATTATAGCCAGGCAGCCCAGTGCCAAACAAGAAGGAAGTCAGTGACTTACATACTTTCATACTTGCAAGTACAATTTTAGAACTCTGATGGAAAAATCCCAGTTTGTCAAAAAACTATAAAACTTCTATTTCTAACTTCTAGTTCTATTTCATAATGTACAATAATAGTAATAATAATAATAACAATTTTGGAGTTGTTAAGGTCCTATGTAAAACAAACTATACAATTTTGGAAGACATGCAAAATAATTTATTATAATGATAAAATATACTGTGACACTGTATAGAACAGTTCAGTTAACATGTCAGTTCTCTAATACACAACTACAATCATCCCTCAGCGTCCCCCGTGGAATGATCATGGGATTCTTCCCTCCCTCCAGGATATCAAAGTTCCTAGGTGGTCAACATCCCTTACAGAAAGTGGCATATAACCCCAAATATTCTACTATATCTTTAAATCATCTCTATATCACTTATGATACACAATACAATATAAATGCTAGGTAAATAGTTGTTACACTTTATTCTTAGGAAACCATGACAAGGAAAAAGTCCGTGCCTATTTTATACAGATGAAATTTTTAAAAATATTTTCATACCGAGGTTAGTTGAATCCATGAATGTGGAACACACAGATGCAGAGAGCCAACTGTATTGAGCACAATTACAATAGGAATGTTAAAAAATGTTTGTAAGGGATTCCAAGATTCATCTGAAAGATGAAAATACAAGAAAGATAAAAGTATAAGAATAGGCAAGATGATTTGAAAATAAGGGAAAATTGTAGACTGAAAGTATGGCCCAGTGGTAGAGTGTGTACTTAGCATGTGCAAGACTAGTTCTTCCTTAGAAATAAATCCTATAGAGTCAAAAGATCACTTACTATCAAGAATTATAACTGTAAGATACTGATTCAGGTCTAAGTTGATAGTTACATTGAATGTAGAATGAAATATGTACATAGCAGCGAATTGAGTATGCTAAACATGACATTGCAAATAAGGTACTAAAGGCGGAATATTTAACCAATGAGTTGGGGACAACTAGCTATTCATTGTAGAAGGAGAAACAGAATAAATTTGCCTCATCTATCCCTTCATAAATATAAATTCTGAGCCAGGCGTGGTGGCACACACCTGTAATCCCAGCTCTCGGGAGGCTAAGGCAGGATGATCGTTGTGAGTTCAAGATAAGCCTGGGCTACAAAGTGATTTCTATATAAATTCTGGGTAGATTTAAAGACTAAATATAAAACAAACACATGAAATATCTATATAAGTACTGGGAGAAGCTAATTGTAGCAGTACATACCTGTAATTCCAGCTATTCAGGAGACAAAGGCAGGAGGATCACAAGTTTGAGGCCAACCTGGGCAATTCAGCCAGACCATCTCAAAATAAAATTTAGAAAGGGTCTGGGAATATAACTCAGTGGTAGAGCACTTGGTTAGCACGTTAGCATGTGCCACTATCCCTGGTTAAAAAAAAAAAAAAGATTTTAATGCCAAAACTGCAAAAGGAGAAAACTGTTACATTTGGTCTTAGCAAAACTAAAGTTAAAAAAACTAGTGATAGACTGGAAAAATATTTTTACATAGTATTAGGTAATTAATATGCAGAATATTGTAGAACTAGAATGAAAAAGAAAGCAAAAAAGATATGCCACTCAACGAAAAGGTAGGCAAGCACTATAAGTAGGTAGTTCTCCAGAAAAGATATTCAGGCAGGCCTAAAACTGCAAAAGAGGGGATATCTACCTTTTATCAGAGGAACCAAAGGTATCCCAGGAGAGAGAGAAGAATGCTTACTTGGTGGTTATTCTTTTCTTTTGCTCTTCCACCATTTGGCCCAAGACTGGAGTGTAGCTGTGAAAAGTATGACTACTAAAGCTGCAGTTTTAAGTTTCCTAGTCAAGGAACCAAACTGGGGAATCCCAGGAAGATAGTGGAAGGCAGACTGCAGGAAAGAAGACTGGGAAAGGAATCCCCCATCCCCAAATTTTATGAAATCTTGGGTTCACTTTTAACTTCATGTGCAAGAATTTGATCTGAAAAGCATCACATAGAGAGAGACTGTTTCTCAGGTTTCAGGACCCAGTCTGGCCACTGGGTGGCATAAATGCAGGGCAGACCTGAGAGGTTTTGAAAATGGAACTCATTTAAAACCACAAAACAAGCTGGGCGTGGTGGCGCAAGCCTGTAATCCCAGCCCTCAGGAGGATGAGGCAGGAGGATCTCTGAGAGTTCGAGGCCAGCCTGGGCTACAAAATGAGTTCAAGACCGGCCTGAACTGCATAGTGAAACCCTGTCTCAAAAAAAAAAATAAATAAATAAAATAAAATAATAAACATAAAAATAAAACCACAAATCAATATAATAGTATAATTAGTAATATAATTATCTATCTTTTCCCTTCTAATCTCTTAGTTCATCAAAAAGAATGGTTTTTGCTTTCATTGTTTGATCAGTTTTTCATGCCTATATCTTATATTCTGAGCAACTGCATTAAAGATAACAAAATGCAATATGTTAAACATTGTTAATCTCCAATTATTTTGTTTTGAAATTCTGTACCATCATTTTTATTGTTTTTAAAATAAAAAAAATACAGAACCGGTCCAACCGGACCGCAACGCGCCGGCGCCACGCGGCGCCAGCTTGCATCAAGGGAGATCTGATCCGCCTTCCGGGGATGGGGGCTCCGCCGCCCCGGAGGAGAACCAGAACCGGTCCAACC
>RJWM01038908.1:0-16446 GCA_004363535.1 Dasyprocta punctata | reverse complement strand
CCATTTGTAGTATTTTGTTATGGCAGCTCTAGCAAACTAATACACAGATATGCTAAAGGGAAAATCAATCAATAACTCCCAGGTTTCTAAAAAGACCTCTTTCTGTTTTCTTGGTTCTTTTACATCCACAGCTGCAACAGACATTCTTGATCTCTGAACTCTAAAATTTCTTTCCTACTTCTCTTTTTCTTTTCCTAACGCCTCCCCTTGAGAAGCAAGAAATCAATGCATTTGAATCCAGTGTTCTCTAAGTAACTTTCTGATGACTGAGTTTGTGTTCCGTGTATCTCACTCTTGAGAAGAGTGGTATGTAAAATTTGAAAACAAGCATCTTGGGTCACTACTGTATTTCCCTGAAAATAAGTGGAAAATACCTTCGAAAACTAGAGATCAAAAATGCCAGCCCAGGTTGGCCTATCCTTGGCTTACCTGCCATCAAGGTTCTCTTGCTATTTCCAGCTAGGTCTTATTTTGGGGTAAAGAGGGTAGAAATGTATATGTTCCTCTATAAATAGCAAGCCAGCCTCAGTTTAAGCTTGAGGGTGAGCATTATTTCTATTTAGATTATTTAGTCTGGAGACATGTACAACTCCAGAGGTAATGGAGAAAAATTCAGTTCCTCAGTTGAAACCAAGCAGACTGTTGGTGAGGGGTAACTTCCTGGCAGGGAGTTTGGCAGTAACTAGCTTGCTTAACAGAGCAGCCAACCTTCATACCACCACCAACAGTGTTTAGACGTAAGGCTTTGTCATAGTCAGCTGGGATTTGATGGAATACAGAGCAGCTTGGGGAGCCAGATCAAATTATCACTCATGTAGATCATTCTCTGATTCCTGGAAAGATTGACACGTGGGTATTGTGCTGAAAAGAAATACCACAACCAGGCCGACACTGCTATTTTTAGGAAGGCCTGTTTGCAAGGTTTACCCTTGGCTGGTGTCTGGAAGTGTGGCATTTGAACCATTTGCTGATTGATAAGACTGACTGACATTGAGATTTAGCCTTTACTCCAGCTCTCTGGAGAGTTTGGAATTTTGGTATCTGCCAGCCAGAAGACGTCTCTGATCAACCACCAATAAAAACCCTGTGTACTGAATATCTGACAGGCTTCCTGTGCAAAAACATCCCACACATTATCACATTTTTCACTGTTGGAGAAAGGAATCTGCCTGTGTCTCTCTGGAGAGATAGTGTATAAGAAGCCAGAGTGTGGATTTCTCTACTCTATTTCTATCTTTTTCCCCTGGTAATGCTCTTGTATATCTTTTCATTGTAACAAGCCTTACCATAAGTACAACTGTATACTAAGTCCCACAAATCATTCTCGAAAGTCATTGAGATGTGAATGTTCTTGAGGAGTCCTGGACAGTCATGGTATATGATTTTTTAATGTGCCTTTAGATTGTGTTTGCCAGTATATTACATATCTTCTTCATCAGTTGTATCAGTCAAAGCTTACTACAGAAACAGATTTAATGCAAGATATACAGATATACACAAATTTACAAAATTGGCTTATAATGGCCGCCCAGAGAGTCAGATATGGGAGCGTGAAAGGTCTCTCTGCTTTGGAGATCCGTAGGATCCAGTTGAAGGGCCAGATCCCACTGTAGTGTCCCTTGTGAGTCTGTATGAGGAGGCCAAAATGTCTGCGATGGGAAACTGAAGGGTCTATGGTGAAGGCAAGAGAGTGCGCTGGAAGCCAGGAGATGACATCCAAGGTGATGATGAAGACTGGAGCTCCTCCAAAGAATCAAGCGAAACTTCCTTCTCCATTTCCCTTTGTATGTACCATTCTGGCAACAATTCTCCCTATCGTGAATCTTCTACACCCAGTACTATGCTGAGCCAATTTAATTGGGTGTTTCTTACTCAAGTTGACACAGTTAACTATTACATCAGTACTCCTAAATTTATCTCCCGTTTATCAAGGTTTTACTTCACATGGACTGTTGTAGGCATGTTGACATATAGCAATCTCCATAAATCTCTTTGCGGTCCTCATGACAAATTTATTTTGCAGGTGACTAAACTGGAACCCCCAGAGGGGTGTAACTCTAGGTCATATAACTAACTACTGGTAGGCAGCAGAACTGGGAGTCACAGCTGTCTGCCTCCCAGAGAGGGTGAACAAAAATCCTAGTTTTCACTGAACTAATGGATTTTCTAGGACATGAGGACTAAATCTGGGCAGTGCTGGGCAAATTAGGACAATTGGTCACCCTACTTCAAATTTGTAGCTTTTTAAAGAACTTTATCCAATTGGATACTTCTATTTTCCTAACACAGAGCTTGTCCCCATTATTATCTGGACATCTTTAGACCCACATTGGAAGTGCCAGACACCTGGTCTTTCCGGGGAAACCATCTCTAAATCCTTTCCTTAGTACCAAATGCTCCATGTAGCCTGGCCAATTTGCTTTGCTGAGAGCTCTGCCCTTTCCTCTCCTGCACCAGGCCCTCCCCTCCACCGGCTCTGCCTACCACATTTTTCAACATTACTGGTTTTAATTTCCTTTACCATCCCCTTTGCAAAATCTTCTTTCCTGATTTAATTACTATTTTCTCTTAATTCAATTTTATTCTCTTGATTGTCGTTAAACTCCTAAAGTTGTTTCCCCAAAGAATTTAATGGCTAGGCCCTGTACTTAGAGATTAATTGTCGTCATTTTGCCTTCAAACACTGGTACTTTCTTACTTCTCCTCAATTGTCTTTGGGGGGAAGGAAAGTGACCATCTTTCTTCCCAGGGCCTCTCAGAATAAGCACTGCTTGGGGTTGCCTTTAGGGAGAGAGAGAGAGCCGGGCTTCTTGCATTTTTCTTCTGCCTACTGACTCTAATCTCTGCATCTGAGAGTAACCAGAGAACCCCAGGTTCCTCAGGTGGGCTCAGGCCATGAAAGGCTCTCTGGATAGCCCAGGTTTGAGAAGTGATAGCTCTGTGCCAGTGGGTGTTTGGGACAGTGAGGAGGGGAACAGGGCTAGGTCTGACCTCAAGCGTCCTAACCAGCCAAGGTCCCTGGAGGAGCCAAAGCTGCAGGTCAAAGGACCAAGCCCACTCTGAGTTTAGAAGTTCCCTTCCTTGGAGCATCCTTCTTAGGAAACTAGTTTCTTGTCTCAGAGCATCTTTCTTGTGATCTCAGGGCTGCAGGTCTTTGATGTCCATGAGACAAACCCTCTTTTCTCCAGCTCTGTCGCTGAGGATGTCTTCTGAATTCACGCAGATCCTTGTAAAATGGGGACTCTGGGCAGCTCCCTTAGCGGTCCTGCTGCTGTAGCTCAGCCTCTGTGTAGCTGAAGCACCTTGGAGAGGCAGAGAGTGCATGCTTGGTGACTTCACCTAGGGTCTCAGATTACCTGATGCAGAATGAGCCGGAATCTTATGACTCAGCTGCCCCAAGCCTCAGTTCCATTTTTGGATAATCAAATGTAATTCCAAATAAAGGAATAGGAGCTGAATTTTATCTTATGTGAAGATTAAATGAAAGACTTGAAGCAAAGTATTTAGTACAATTACTGGTACAACATAAGCCTTAATATATATTATTAGCACCCACTAGTGTTTGACCCTATATAAGTCATAGAATATCAACTTTTAAGACTGAGAAGGAAATTGAAGTCCTTAGGCCACCCTCCCTTCCTTACACTTGCCAATGTGATTATGAAATCTCCATTCAACTTTGACCCTGCTTGGATAATTCCTGTGATGGGGAGCTCACTACTCATGGAGACTCCCTGGCTTTGGACCACTCTATAGGCATCAAGCTGGAGCTCAGTCTACAGGTGTGATGTATTTAAATTGCATTCCTGTTCCAGTTACAGGAAATGGGAAGCCTCTGACTCTGTGGCTATAGTAATGTCAGCTGCCAGGAAATGAAAAGGTCGAATAATCACTTGGAGATGCTTTGGCAAATAAGTCAGTGATGTACTCACAGGTGAAGTTTCCGACTTCAGGTTGTGGGAGTCTAGCACAGCCAAAGGGGAGGTACTGGGACAAAGAGGAACACAGCTAACCCAGGCACAGTTTACCGACAAGGTCTCACAGATACCACAGGAACCTTTGAAATCAGCCTTTCCCTGGGTTCGCAAGGCTCATAAATGATACCTTCCATCCCTGGTTATTCATGCTCATTAAATGCCGGAATAAAAAGATTAGAGCGGCTCCATGCCCATTACTGAGGACCGCTGGGCTGGCTTTATGATGAGAAGGCCCTGGGGGGTTTAATAAACTATCTGATTTGTCTAATAAAACCCTCCCGTGGCCCTGTGATGATGTGACTAGCTCCAAGTCACATGTTCTTATGCTATGGGGCAGTTCCAGAATGCATTTTAAATTCCCATTGTGTCTATTTAATTTTTGTTTAAAGGAAATGATTTTCAAGGTTGAAAGCAGATTTTCTAATGTAAACATACCTAGGTACCTCCGTGTGAAGAGTTGGAACTGTGCTGTCATGTTTATCAAAACAGTCACCAAATAATTTAAGAACAGCTAGGAATTAACAACCACGCACTCCTGGCTCATCTAACTGTGGATCTGTACTGTTCTAAGAATTGCAAAATAACAGATTCTCATTGTCACATAGCATATATATTTATATAATGCTGAATTCCTTCTCACTCAGTGCTGATTAGATTTTATCTTACTTAATGATGTATTTTCTGTAAGTGTAAAGGATGGTACAACACAGCTGGACCTTAAAACTTACTTTGTCCAATTCTTTCCTTATACTGATGACAAAACTGAGGGTCAGAGGGATTAAAGGATTTGCCTGAGGTCACACAGGTACTCAGTACAGGCCGGGTTTTAAACGTAGATTTTTAAACTTCCAGTGTGGTGCTCCTCCTTCCCTGGTGAGAAGCCTTCATGTGCCTATATGCACCTGGCGCTCATATGCACAACCTATGTGAGGGGGAGGCAGCATATACACAGGAACGTGCTTCTGATAAGGGAATCAGCTGTAACATTTGTCATCACTGGCCCCAGGACTCACCTGGCTTCTCTGGCTGCTTCTTTTACTGTTCTCTGTCCTCTGAATCCCAGCTGTGGCTGTGGCATAGTAAACACACTCTGAACTGAGAACAGTTAAGTTTCAAGCTGTCTGCCACTTCCCCTGCCTGGTTGTCTGTGTTCTCATTTGTAGAAGAGGCTCTGTAATCGTGTTGATAACTGCACTACTGTCTGATGGAATACATAGGGACTTCTGGGATGCCCTTATGATAAGGCTCTGATGTGTCTAATAAAACCCTGCCCTGCCACTGTGCTGAGGTGACTAGCTGATGTCACACACTCTTGTGCTCTTGGGGAAGCACTAGCATGCATTTTAAGTTCCTCAGGTCTTGGTTCAGAGACAACTCAGCAGAGTGGGACAAACTTCCCTAGCAGTCTCGCCTGGTGTAAAAGGGAAGAGAATAGCTGTTAGTGCTTTTTCGTCCTCTTTGTTCTGAGATCTCTTTGAATTCATTTGGTAAATGGATCAACTTGCTGTCTCACACTGCATGATGAGGTCTTACAGTCTTTTTTCCTCAGTTTCCCCTCAAGCACATGAAAATCTCCAGGTATGTGTATCTGGCTTTATAAAGACTTAAGACAGAGAGGCTTGTGTCACGGTATTGTTTCCTCTTATTTTTTTTTTTAAGAGAGTACTTTCTGATGGTTTCATCCCAGAAATCCCATCTTACACTCCAAAACGCAGGGTAACTTAACTCACCAAGTATTTTCCTTTCTAAACTCTTTCGGTACAAGAGACTTGTGAAACAATGGCTTAAGAAGGTGTATTTATTTTTTCTCCCTTGTAAAGAAGTCTGAGGGGAGGTCTTTGTCTCATTCTGTTTTCTGTTGCTTGACCAGAACACCCTACACTGGGTAATTTATAAAGAACAAAAACATTTCTCATGGCCCTGGAGGCTGGGAAGCCCTAACAAGTTCAGTTGCCTGGTGAGGCTCTATCCCCTGGAAAGGCAGAAGAGGTGAAGACTGAGCTGGATAAACACAGCAGGAAATCGCTTTTAGAAGGCCTTAATTCCCTTCATGAGAGAGGAGCCTGCATGATATAACCAACTCCTAGGGACCCACCAAGAGGTCACTATACTGTCATATGGGCTACTCTTGAAATTTGGAAGAGACACTTTCAAACCATAGTAGCATTCTAGAATGGGTGTGGAAATGCTCAGTCTCACCAACATCTTCTTGTCTTTCTGTTTTTGCCATACTTTATTTATTTGTTTTATTTTGAGACAAGGTATCACTTTGTAGTTCAGGCTGAACTTGAACTGCTGTATGACCTAGGTGGGCCTGCCTCAGCCTTCTGAGTGCTGGGATTACAGGCATATGACAGGCCTGCTATTTCTGCTATGTTTAGTGCGAGCCTTCTGCCCTGGACCAAGGTTCTCTCATGATTACAAAATGGCTGCTGCAACAGCAGTCATTACATTCATATTGTAGACAGAGGGAGAAGAAAGGCCAACACAGGGCCTGCCAAATGAATCAGTCCCCCTTTTAAAGAGTATTCTCAAAAGTTCTGATCTTTTTTCTTCATCTCGTTGGCTAGAAATTGATCACTTGGCCACTCTTATCTGAAAGGGTGGTTAAGGAATCTAATTCTTCAGCTGGGTACATTTCCAACTCCAACAAAACCAGGGTTCTGTGTCACAAGGGATGGCAACCAGCAGTGTCAGCTGCAGCCCCTGCTCAGCGCTGGACCTACTTTTGCATAACCAAGGACTCGTTTTTCTACTAAAACTACGAGGCCATCACATTGCTGAAGAGAGGGAGCTGGAGTAGAAGAAATACCTAAATCTTTCATCTGTTGCTGCGAGACTCGGAGAGCGAAACAAGGGGCAGCCTAGAGATTTATCTTCCTTCCCACTGATGGGAAATTTACCACTCTCCTTTGGAGCAGTTACAGTTGCCTTTTATTTTCCTATTTCCACCCCCAGGATTGTGGTGAGAATCAAAAGACAGATATGATAAAGCATGTGATAAACTGTAAAATACTATCCAATGACAGGAATGATGGTTTGTCATTATTATGAGTTGTGCCATGTCTCCCGCGGCAGCCGCTCAGCTGCAGAACAGTGTTTTCTTCTGAGACTAGAGAAACAGAGGAGGAGAGGGAAGAGAGAGAGAGAGAGAGAGAGAGAGTGTGTGTGTGTGTGGAGAGAGAGAGAGAGAAAGAGAGAGAAGGGGGAAGAGCGGAGGAGAAAAAAGAGAGGAGGGAGAAGGAGGCAAGGAGAGAGAATACCCCTGCTGCCTTAGAAGGAGAGAGGGGGCAGGAAAGGGGAGAGCAAGGAGAAGGCAAGAGGAGAGGGAGCAGGTGAACTGGATCCCTGTGCTCTCTGTGGGGAGAGGAGGAGGAGGAAGAGGAGGAGGAGGCTGGTGGGCCCTGCGAAGGGCTGGCCCTCTGCTACCACTTTTTCTCAGGTCTTACATCCAGAAGTTCCTTGGTAAATCATTCACAATCCCATTCCTTTTTGAAAGATGCTCTCACAGTATAAGAAATCAAAATCTAGCTTTACATATCTCCATATATAAGAAACATAATCAGAGCCATTTATGTCAGTGCTTGCAGGCTGAGACTTTTTTTAAAAAGTTCAGTACATTATTCAAGCTTTAAAAACAGTGCTTTTGACCTTGGCAGTTCTGGCAGGCAGACCACTCTGCCCTTTCCTGTGAGCCTACTGACTTCAGTTCTCCCCCACTTTCTCACGTGGTGAATGACTGGGTCCTGAGCACCACCCCATGATGGAGAGAACTAGTTTTGCTCCCTGTTGTACTGGCAACATCACCACAGCACACAGAAGGTGGGGGTTTCAAGGTCACACGACACAAAAGCCACAGGCCAGGCTAGCTTCCATTTCTCAGCCTTGGTGAATATGAGACCTACAATGCCACAGAGATGTCTCTCCCCAAAGAGGAGTCAGGCCATTGGTTTTTGTTTAAATTGGGATGCACTTGTATTACCCTTCGGGTGAGCGGGGGCAAGGTGAAGTCACCACAAAGAGCTGAGAGCGCTCAGTGGGACCGTCCAGGAGGTAGGAGAAGAGGCAGAGCTGGAACAGGAGTCGTCTTCTGGGCACAGGAGCGACAGAGGACAAACAAACACATGGGACTTTGACCAGTCATTCATTAAGAGCAGAGGTGGTCAGGGACTTAAAAGCTGTTTTTTGTTAAAAAAAAAACCAAAAAAACAAAAAAACAAAAACTCCAAAAAACCAGTGACTCTTCACTTGGACCTATAGATGCCGAATAGATAACTAAAAGCCTAACAGAGCTTGACCTTCAGTTTCTATCTTGTCCTTACAAAAGGTAAAAACCTTAAATCTTTGGGTCAGACCCTCACTCAGCTCTGCATGTCTGTCAGTTGGGGGAGGTCTGTCTAGAAGTTGGCAATACAAGGTTGATTGGTTCTAAATTTACATAACTTATCTCAAGAATGAGGACAGCAAGATAAGAAATTCACAGGGATTCATCCACCAATCAATGGCACCCAGAAGTCTCCAGTCACTGCCCTAGACCTGGGGTCACCTCGGAGTCACCTCTAACAGAGCTTCCTCAACACTGAGACTTCCCTGAGAAGCAACCACCTCCTGGAGACCAAGGTGCCCCGCAGTTAAAAGGACTTCTTTACCCCCAACCACCTTACAAAACCAGCACTGAGGTAACGACCAGCCACCCCAGCAAATCTTAAAAGCTGGTCTTGTTCCTTTGTTAACAGGTCAGTCTGATCCTCTTTGTCAGAGCTGTGGCCCCTCAGCTCCTGAAGCTGAAGTCCTATCCCTATTTTCTTTTTAACTGCTTAGTAAATCTGTCTGTGCCTCTCACTAAGGTGTCACAGAAGGTGTGACAATGTGTTAAAATCTATCTGGGGCAAGCTGATGTCCCCATCTGGACTACAGGGAGGTGGTCCAGGGACTTGGCTGACCCAGCAGCCCGCATGCTGTGGTGTGGGAGGACACAGCTGAGGCCCTACAACCACTTCTGCTCCTGCTTTTACTCTCTTTCTGGCCCCTACTTTTCTCTCTGCAACAAAGTTTCCGAGGGAATCCTTCCCACCTTCAGCAGATGGCCCCCTGAGGCAGGTGACATGAGTCACTCTCACTGCAGGGCTTGATACAGAGACCACCAAGGGTGACCGTAGGCTGGGGACCTGGGCAGCTTCCCTCTTCGTGTCTGTGTGCCAGTGGTGTTGCTCCTTCCGCATACCCTCAGGCCTTCCAACTCCCATCCTGAGCCCGGTTTGATTGTTGTAAGCCTCTGAGGTGACAGGGTCTGCAGGGACCCCCACCAGCCCACCTGCCACCCTTTACACACCCATGCTTCTTTCACACTTCTGAGTCTTTGCACAAGTTGCTGCTTCTGTTAGCTTCTCCCCAACTTGATTGCTGGAAACACTCCCTCCTCATTCTTTTTTTGAAAACAATGACTTATTTCAAAAATTGTGAAATACACATTAACATGAAATTTAACTCTTTTTCTTGGTTTTATCTTGTTTTTCTGAGACAGGGTCTCACTGCGTCATTGAGCCTTGAACTCACTGTGTAACCCAGGCTGGCTTAAACTTTTGGTGATCCTTCCGCTTCAACCATTTGTAAAACTATCTTATAGTCTCCGAGACTCTCCTCCCTGATCTGATCCTTGCCACACTCCTGGGAAAAGGTGAGGGAGAGACTCACATTCCCATTTTACAGATAAGAAAACTGAGGCCCAGTGAAACTGAGTGTCTTGATGAAGGCCAAGTTCATTAGTGGCAGAGCTGGACTTGAATCACTGCTGGTGTGGGTCCTGACCAGGACTTTTTTCTCTGTATCCGTTGTCTTTGTAAGCCCTGTCGTCTGTGGCTGCAACTTCTGTCTGTGTGTGAGGCTGACTGGACATGGTGGGGGCCGAGCTACTTTTGCTGGAGAATCACATTTACATCTGGATGTGCTTGGAGGGACCCCAGGGGATCTCCAAGATCCTTCTACCCATGTTTGTGGTGACGAATACCCAGGCACCCACTCAGCCTGGCACAGGTAGGAATTCTCTTTGGGCTCCTGTACTGCCTGTTCTATAGATAGCTGGTTTTGCCTGCTCATAAATTGGTCTTCATAAAGTGAGGGGAAAACAAGAATAGGAAATGGCCAGTGAGGGTCCACAGAGGTCTTCAGGCCTGTCTTCATGTACAATGATGACAACAATTGTGCTGCCTTTGCAGGATGGTTTACAGTTCTAACAATCTGGTGTGCAGTGCTTCATGCAATGGCGGCTCTGTGAGGGGTAACTGTTTTGTTCCTCACCTTATGACGGCTCCAAGATGGATCCTAGAGATGTGCTCCTCGTGACACTTTCGGGGGTTGGTGAGTAAGGATCATTACTCTGTACTCTCAGCATTTTTGGGATGAAGACTGCACTGGACAGCAGGATTGGATTTCAGTCCTGGCTCTAAGCTGCCATGTGACATAGGGCAAGCTCCTGCCTCTCTCAAAAGGAGCTAGAAGAACTTGGAGGTCCTTGGCCCCAGCATCTGGGGGATCTCGGCTGATGCCTTTGACTCCTTCTGTGGGTAAAGGTGCCCTCCCAGCTCTGCCATGTGCTGGTTTGGCTTGCTGGATTCCTAGACAGGCGCATGAGCTAGGGTGTGCAGGAGGCATGCTGGGAACTGGGGATTCCGCGGCCAAGATTATGTCTCATGTCTCCCCATCCCAGCACGTGACCAGGAGCTGAGACTGCTGTCTCCTCCTCCGTGTCCCCAGGACACCCTCAGGCAAGGAATGTCGCTTGGATGTCTCTCGGGTTCTCTCCCTACCTGCCCTCGGCAGCTGGATCCATGTCCTCCAGTCACAGGGAGAGTTCACCATGTCCTCCTGTGACACATGGCAAGAGGGCAGTAAACCCAAGCCTCCTGGAGGGCAGGTGACCCTCACGGACCAGCCAGGCCTGACTCAGAGCTTTGCCTGCCAGTCCTGGCCAGCTGTTCCCTGGGCTACAACACAGAAATCACGCCCCGGGGGGCAGCATCAGGCGACAGGAAGGGTCCCATTACTAGTCCAGGCAGTGACTGTGTCCCTGGCACTGGGGCCAAGGAGAGGGATGCAGTATCAGCCTGGCACCAAGTGGTCTGGAAGAGCAGCTGACTATCTGTGGGGAAAGCTGAGACGAAGTCCCAAGTCCCAGGCTGGCCATCAACCTCAGCACAGGGACTGCTGACTGGCCGACCCTGACCCCTGAGACTAAGCCCCTAATCCCATCTTCCACCCAACTGTGTGACCTTCACTAGGTTCCTCTCCTCTCCGAGAGCCTTGGGCTCAATGTTTGTGGCGGCATTACTTAAGTGATCAAAATCAAAATCAAAATTTGTGGTGTCATTAAGAGTGGGGGCCGATTCCTTTAGCCCTTAATGGAAGTGCTACCATGAGGGGTCAGTACAGGTCATGTAATTATGTACTCCTTTTCCCTGAAATCCCTTCCTTACCATGCAGCAGAATTGGCTCCTACTGTCTCACTTCAGGAGAAAAGTTACTTTTATTCTGGATGTTAGGAAATGACCAGCAGGACTTTCAGAGTCTAGTGGAAAAAGGTTTTAACTGACCAGAAAGATCTTATGTCTAGTTTCTGTTTTACTACTGAGGTTTTCAACAATTCTCTTTCACCTTCAGGCCTCACTTTCCCTCAGAAGTGTGAGGGGTTTGAGTAAGAGGATTATAAAGCTTTCAGTTTTGAGTAAATCTCTCTAATTACCCATGGAAATTTAACTTTACTTTCCCCTCTTGCGTGTCACAGGAGGACACACAGGGTTAAATAACTACTGAGAAATAAAGTAAATGTAGATCAGCTCAGGAGGGCAAGGAAACTTTTAACCTGTAAAATGGAAAACTGCTAGAAATAAGCAGACTCACCCCATTTGTGAAAAAATAAAAATAGTGTCCTTAATGTTCATCTCTTGCCCGCACTGGGGGATAGAGACACCCCATGGAAGAGAAGGTGGGTGCTGACCAGAAGGTTGCTTCTGGACAACGCTTGTCTCAAGAGAAAGTCAGGCAGAAGAGTGTCCTTGGCACCAGGCCCTGCTGAGATTACCTTCACGGTAGTGCCGTGATCTACTTCCCACAGACCTCGGGATTGTCTGAGAGGTTTCCAGAAGCTTCATGTGAGCGGTGAGTACCCATTATCCTGGGGCTGCCTGCCAGTGCGGCAGCCTTTCTCAGGGTCTGCTGCCACCACCTGCTGACTGGGAGCTGGCCGTGGCCACCCGGAGCCCTCATGGCATCCTGGTCATGTGAAACCTGGCAGGAAGCTGATGCTCACTGGGTGCGGTATTCAGGGGAGAGCCCCTGCCACGGGACCGTCGGCACGACTGTCACTGGGTTCTCCTGTGTGTGTCAGCAAAAGGGTCACATGCCAGGAGCCCTCCTGGGTCCCTGCCGCCTTGCTCTGTTGCCCACAGGGACACCCACAGCTGCGTCTCTCATCTGTGTTGCTGACAGGCTAGAGACTCCTGTGAACAGCAGCACTTAAATTGTTGTTGGAGAAAATCTGAGCTGTGAACAGTGACGGGGAAAGGAGGAGGAACTTTCTGGAGTCCCGCCACTTGGGGAGAGTCTCAAAGATTTGAGTAAGAAAGTAAACCAGTGTGCCTAGACCAGGTTCACCGTTCCTACATGCCTGCCGCAGACCTGTGATAGTATGCGAAGGGTCAACTTTCCGTAGCAAAAGGAGAAAAATAAAGCCAGTGCAATAACTTTCTTGAAGCTAATGTCGCTTGAGGAATTGTTCTTTGGCTTTTAGATGAGAATCTTGCTATTTTTTGATAGTAAGATGTTTCCCCTTATGAATGGTGGTGATGTTAGCTAGTCGATTGGTTTTTAAAGTATACCTACCTGACAATCCTGTGTCCATCTTTGGTCATTAAAAATTATTTTTACTGATCCAAGAATTCTGAAATTTTAGGAGTCACTAGACTTTCAGAGGACTTACAGGTGGAGGACTGTGGCACACAGGGCAGAAGGGCCAGGCTGCATCGTGTATGGCCTTGGTTAGTATGCTTCGAGGTGGCAGGGGACCCTACCTCTTCTGCTTGCCTGATGCCTCTGGCATCTGACATGCAGGCCAATGAAACTTTCTATAAAGTGCCCAGAAGATAATATCGAGGCCACTGGGGCCAGACAGCCTTAGTTGTTACTTGGTACTCCCTTCTTAGATGCAAGCCAAAATAGGCAATATGCAAATGAGTGAGTGTGACTGTGTTTCAATAAAACTTTATTTATCAAAACAGGCAGTGGGGGCCAGAGATATAGCTCAGTGGCACAGCACCTGTCTGGCAAGCTCGAGGTCGTGAGTTTGATTCCTGGTACCAAAACAAACAAGGAAACAAAAGCAAAACAACAAAACAAAACAAAAAGCAAAACATTCAAAACAGGCAGTGGACCTGATCTGGCCTACAGAAACAAAACCAGGATTCAGTACTGGGTACAGAGTTGTTACAGCAGCCTAGGACCAGGAGTGAAGGCTCTCCCTGGAGCAGAACAGGTGAGAAGGAGCAAAGGTGTGATGTGGCTGAAGTTCCATGATGGGGAGACAGAGACAGGAAGAAGAAAAAGCTGCAGGCATCTGGGAGTAAAGTCCCATTTCCTCTTCTGTATCCTAAACCATGCTCTCACAACTCAGAGTCTATTTTATAATGACTGGCTCTCCCAAACCAGAATGCTGGTTTTCAAAACTGTGCTTGCTATCAATTTCAAAAGTCCATTTCAACAGTCCAGTACTCAGTCTTTTGCTTTCCTTGTACTTTTTGGTGATACCGCCTTTGTTCAGGGGCAACTGTGCTGGATGTCTTAGCATTCTAGTTTTGTTTTAATGGGAGAAGATCTGTGAATTTAAAAAAAGGGAACGAAAATGCACTTGTTAACTCACTAAAATATTTTTCTGTTGCCTTTAGTATAGTCAGAGGCATGAAAGCCAGGGAAGGGCATTCACCTTGGTGAAGGCATGATGTGTTACTTGAGACATCTGCAATGGTAACAGATGCTGTGACCTGGGTGTCCAGTGGCTCTTAGAATTGCTACCCAAGTTTGCCAGGCTGGAGAGTCTTGCTGGAGTCTCAGGGATGAGCTGGGAAAGTAGAGGGATTTCTAAGCACAGCAAGCACTTGAAAAGCTGAAATTTGGTCTTCACAAGACGGCAAGGCAGATTAGGAAGCAGACAGATCAAAGCACTGGAGCAGCCCTGGTAGTAACCAGAGCTACCAGATTGAGTAATGTCACTTGGAACCAAGGACAGAACTACTTTAGGGGAAGAGCATGGTTAGAAGGATCAGTCCTTTGGTTTACTCATTCCTTCATCAGCCACAGCTACCTGCTGCATCTAGTTTCATTGCAGTAGATAGGGTTATATAGTCAAGCACAACCTTGTCCTTCAAAAACTTACCTTCATGAGGGGAAGCGAGAGGAACCTCACTGCCATTTGTTTTAAGGCCTCCAATGAGGTCTGGCTAAGGTGTGCTCCTGGGAGCTCCCTTCACAGACGCAGCTACAGAGAGGTAGAATTCTGTATTCACAAAGCTGCTCAGATATGAAAGTAGAGATCTTGGGAGGTCTATGTCATTGAGAACGTTCAAGGGCTGCTGGATGAGCATCTAGTGGGACTATTATAAAAGAATGTAAAATTGGTTACATATTTTTTTCCAAATCTACAACCAGAACAGTGATATTCAACTCCATTTCTCTTTGTATGTGTGAGGAGATTTGGGCAGTTGTGACTAGGAGTTTTGCTTGGGGTCTGTGGTTCTAGGGGTGGAAAATCAGGAAGAACATGGCACCATGCAGTGGGGTGGAGGCAAAGCCAGGAGGCAGGGTCCTGTGTTCTGTTCACAGTGGTGTCATTGACCACTGCAGGGTCCTGGACAAATCTGTTCTCTTTTTGAGTCTTCATGTCTTCTTTGTTGTCTTAGAGGACAGTCAAACTAAGTGTTCTCTGCAGACTATACTAGTGCTTCTCACACTGACTCCAGGGAAGGACCGTTTTTTTTTTTTGTTATAACTTTATTGCAATGTAATTCATATACCATGCAATCTACTAATTTAAAATGCATAATTCAGTGGTTTTCATTCATGGAGTTGTGCAACCATTCTCATAATCAATTTTCATTATTCACCAAGGAAACACTAGATCCTTTAGCCATCACTGCTAATCTCCCTTGCCAAACTCCCAGCCATAAGCTACTTCCTGTCTCTTAGATTTGCCTATTCCGGACCTTTCATATAAATGGAACAATGCAATAGTTTGTGTGTGTGTGTGTGTGTGTGTGTGTGTGTGTGTGTGTATGTGTGTGTGCCTGGCTTCTTTTATTTGGAATGTTTCTAAGGTTCATTCATACTATAGCATGTACTATATAGTACTTCATTCTTTAATTGCCAGTGGCTAAACAATAGACCTACCACATTTTATTTATGCATTCATCAATTAATGGACAGTTGGGTTGTTCCTACTTCTTCACTGTTAAGAGCAAAACCTCTACCACTATTGGTTTTTTACATGGAGTATGTCTTAAATTTCTTGGGGGCAAACCTAGGAGTGGAGTGATTCGTGATATCTCTGCTCTTATATCCCCCACCCCTTGCACTCTTTGTGCTATGGTGACAGCAGGGGGGCACTCACCCCTACATCTAGCCCAGGCTTTCAGACTCCATGCTTTTGTCCACACTGCTGTTTCCTCTGAGAAACTATTCTCTTGTTTCATTTTGGGTTTAAATATTGTGTTGCCAGTGGCCCAGTTGGAATGCCACTTTTTCTCCATTGAAGGTCAGTGCCGCTTGCCTGTGTTACCATAGCACGAGGCCCCTTCTGCTTTGAGTTGTAGTGCTTTGTGGCCAGGTCTTATTGTGCCTCCTAGGCACTCCCTTCCTAACTTTGGACTGTGTTTTTGTGCTTTGCTTTTATATTCCATGTGCTTGTACAACAGTCTCTGCATAGTGTTTCAGTAGTGATCCCTTGATGCACTCTGTTGTTTAATCATCCTAAGACAGTACCTAGAAGTACCTCTAGACCCTATGTGGCTATCAGAGGGTGACAGCCTTTTGTATCTTCTCAGAATGAAACCACGCTCTCCAGGCAGCAGTCGGGGCTAAGGCTGTGATGCCTTCTGTTTCTCTGACCCATTCCCCTTGCTTCCAGTCTGACATAGGCACCTCAGCCTCTTCCTCACATTTCCAGCTGAAATCTAATGACTTACTCTGAAAAACAAGGTAATGTATTTTGGATTCTGATTTTGAGCATTGCTCATGACTTTGAAATTCATGAACATAGACAGCTGTCTTCCCAGATGACCTGCCAAATCATATTCCCCTAGAAAGCAGAGCTCAATTAGACGTTTAAAGCAACAGATAGTGCATTGGACTAGATGACTTCCTGCCCTATGCAAGGTAAGAAGCAGACTTGACAAATAGTCATCTGGTCTTAGATTGAACACTCACA
>RJWM01038907.1:0-16450 GCA_004363535.1 Dasyprocta punctata | reverse complement strand
AATGCTCTTTAGCATCTTTTAAGTGTTAGGCAATTTTCTAGTCAAAGGAACAAAGGCAAAGAATTCTGGTTTTGTTTTATAGTGCACAGAAAGAATAAAAGAACACTAAACAGGGTAAATTACTAAATTATAGAGAATGTCAGAGGATAATGTGCTATGAAAGTAGTTGAGGAAGGCAATAGGGGTTTAGATACTGGCAGTGATGATTTTTATGTAGGGAGTCAAGAAGCCTTCATTAAGAAAGGGGTCTTTAAGCCAAGACATGAAAGCGATGAGCAAGTTAGCAGTTTCACATCCTGGGAAAAGAGTATTAGAGATAGAACGAATTGTCAGGAGAAATATTGGTGGTGCACACATGCCATCCCAACGTTTTGGGAAGCGGAAGGAGGAGAACCACAAATTCAAGTCCAGCCTGGGCAACTTAGTAAGACCCTGTTTCAAAATAAAATAGAAAGGAAGAAAGAAAGAAAGAAAGAAAGAAAGAAAGAAAGAAAGAAAGAAAGAAAGAAAGAAAAAAGAAAAAGAGAAAGAAAGAAAAGAAAAAAGGTGGACAGACCTGGGAATATAGCTCAGAGCAAAGGATTTGTATTGAATTCTCAGTACAATACCACACCACACCAGCCCCCCCACCATACTCTATCTATCTATCTATCTATCTATCTATCTATCTATCTATCTATCCATCCATCTGTCCATCTGTCTAAATGAAAGGTACAACGCACAGAGCATGCCTGGGGTGTTCCAAAGTGTTTACAGAGATGATGTGGCTCTAATGGAAAGGTGGAAAGAGAGGAAGCAGGTAGATTTAGAGAGTTATTCATAGGGAGAAAGGTAAGTGGAGGGTGATAAATAAGGAAGTGTATTTCAAGGTCTTGTATAAAATGAAGATAGAGAATTGGCTGCTGGTTAGGTGATGCGAAGTAAAAGAAAAGTATACTTACTTCTCCCTTGTAATGATGTTTATTCTTCCTGAGGGCTGTCATAGTACTACTTCAGTGTTACATCACTATCAGATTGTATCACAATCACACTGCTAAACAAAGCATTATAGAATGTGGAAGCAAGTGAAAGGAATTTTTAAAAACCTTGCAATGTGATTAAAAACTACAATTTCAGCTGTGCCACTGATTATAATGAAATAATTGCTATTTATCTATATTAAATCTATTAATCTGTCTCTGTCATGCTTCCTTACTTCACTGAGCCCAGCAGTTGGTTAGCACTTGGTTAAAAGCTTTTATTCCTGAGAAATTATCTTCATGAAATTGCAGCTGTCTTTCTTCATCTCCAGGTGTGGTAATACAATAACACATAAATATTTTTTCAAAATTTTGACTGTTACCTTGTATGCCTCTAATGTGAAGCAAGTAACCCATAATGCTTTGATTTTCTTGTTTGTTCAATTACTCAGAAAAACTGAAATGATCAATCATTTTTACTAATCAAATAACTCCACTATGTTTCCCTTGAACCCCAAATTCCTGTATAGACCATTAAAAAGCTGGATTGGGGAGAGAAAAGAGACCTGGAAGAAAACAGTTTGAGTGAAGCTGAAGATTAAATATTAAGAGTTGATCTCTCTACCTCATTTCTGGGGTTCCTGTAAATATACCATGCATGAGCTACTCTTTGAGATTATACTTTTCTTCCACTAGAGGGCATATTTCTGTGTTAAAACTGGCATTACTGAGTTCTCAATAGGTCATTTCAGCAAGTTTAAAGCAGAGGAAGAGAGAGAGAGAAAGAGAGAGAGAGAGAACGAATGAATGAATTTAGGGTTAGTATCGTTGGCTTCTACCAATGAACAGTGGTACTGATGATGTATCTTGGCCATTTAGTCTCTACAAAAGACAGTGTGTGTTTTAAATTCTTTAAAAAAATAACTACTTATTAAAAAGACCACAATTATATTCTGATATCTGCATTGCAGCATGAGATTTTTTCCCTTTATTTTATAGGTTCTTTTAGTTACCAGTTGTCAGGTACTTGGCCTAGCCCCCAGTCTCCTAACACAAGTTGTAGTAAAAGTTTAAATAAAAGAGACCTTAATCCCAGCACTCGGGAGGCTGAGGTAGGCGGAGTGTTGTGAGTTCAAGGCCAACTTGGGCTACAATATGAGCACAAGGCTGACCTGAGCTACATAGTGCGACCCTGCCTCAAAAACTAGGGCTGGGAGTTTGGCTCAGTGGATTAAGTGCCTGTCTGGCAGGCGCGAGGCTGTGAGTTTGATCCCTGGTGCCGGAAAAAAATAAAATAAATAAATAAATAAATACAAGAGACAATGTAATATGGTTTGGGGAGTCCAGGAAGGTCAAAACTCTCTGGAAGCTAAGACCCTGTGTTCTTTGGAGCACTCATATTTATTGGGTTTCCACAGATTCAGGGGGTGTAGGAAATGGGAGGTATGAAAGTCCAGGAAATGTTAGAGCAAACCAGTAAATATTGCTAATTAAGAGAACTGTTTGATCTCTGAAGTTGATGGTCTTATTTGCTCTGGAATAGGGAGTGTCATCCTTACAGCTGTAGGTTTGTCTTGTCTTTAGAGACTGTGAATATGCGCTTTTTCAACATAGCCAGAGGTCCCTTCATTCAGCAACTGAATACTGTTCACTCCAGTCCCCAACAATTAGTTTCAAAAATATTTTTTTTACTGTATAAAAGAGGATATACAGTTTTAAAAGTTATTATTACAGTTGTAGTATGAGACTTCCTCTTTATCATTTAGGTTCATTTCATTACTTACTACTTGCAAGAATAATTAACTAATTTTACTACACAAAAGGGAATGATTTTTTAAAATAGTAAAAATACATGTACTTTGGGGATAATGGTTTATCTTAGTTCATTAATTAAGATAGTTATACAGCTAGTTTCTCTTAGCTCATTGAAAATAACTGCCCCTTTCTGTGTGTTGGTGCCATGTGTGGGCTGTGGGGAGGAGAACAAGAAGCCAGTCTGTTCCTGAGTGTCAGAGCCATGCATGGGCCACAGGAAGGAGAACAAGAAGCCAGCTCTTTCCTGTGAGTTGGCATCATGTGTGGGCCACATGGAGGAGAACAATATGCCAACACCTTCTGGCACAAAAGCTGGGAGACAAGAAGGGCCAAGGTCCCCCATTCTATCCCCTGTAAGCAACCGGCTGATCCAGAGAAACACAGGCTGAGATGATAGGTATTGAAGTAAAATGTAATTTACTGCTTGCAGTGTTTAGTGTTTCATTGACCTTGCAAACCTAAAGCTGATAGTCTGATCATCCATTTAGAGGATAACAATATGTAATATAGCACCTATGGGGGCTCTCCTACTGAAGGTAATGGCCATTGTTTTAAAGTCTTGTATCATCTTCATTGTTATGTTTTGTTTGGTTTATTCTGTTTTGTCTTGTTTGATTTTATTACATCTGATTGTGTAGCTATTTCAAAGATAACAAGATATATCATGGTAGCCCTTTTGGATTTACTATTATCTGGTTTTTGAAACTGCATATTGCATTCATTCTTTTGTTTTTATTGGTTCTATTCTGTTTTGAGTTGTTTGATTTTACTATGTCTGATGGTAGGGGCAGCTACTTTGAAGACAACAAGAGGCATTATGGTAGCCACTGTTGATTTCCTATTATCTTGTTGTGAAATTCTGTATCACTTACACTATTTTGTTTTGATTGGCTTTATTCTATTTTGTTTTGATTGGTTTTATTCTCTTTAAAATAAGAAAAAAAAAGTTTGCGCTAATATTGTGTGGATATGTTTCATGCCTATATCTTGGACTCTGAGTAGTTATTCTGACTATAACAATACACAATGCAGTAATTAATGTTACTCTCCAATTAGTCTGCTTTGAAAGTCTGTTCTATTTTTATTTTTATTTTTTTCTCTTTAAAATAATAAAAAAAGAAAAAGTTTGCTATCTGTCTCTTTTTTGTAACACTTTTTGGTTTATGCCTTAAACTGAGTAACTACTTCGAAGATAATGATACACAGTGTAATAACTATTGTTTTTCTCTTATTATTTGGTTATTAAAATCTGTTTTATTTTTCATAAAACAAAGCATCAAAAGAATCTTTTACATTTCAAAATGTTGGTCAAAACAAATATGCATATTTTTAATAAAATATTGATCTTTTAACAGTCATGTTTATGTATGATTTAAAGAAAAAACATAAACAGTAAATTGAAAATACTATAACTTCTTTTGTCAAAAGTTAATACTGACACCCATTCAAAGCAACCAAACAAAATGAAAAACTATAATTCTCCTTTCTAAAATTATCATCCTATTAAAATGTTCCATTTTATAGGTTATTTCAAGTAATCACCCTCTAAAGCTTATGCTTTAATTGTTTATTAATGAAAACATAACCATTGTCAAAGAAAGCAATATGCTAGCTTTAAATCTCAATATACTTTTCTGAATTCTTTTACTTTTTTGGTGAGAAAATCACCAGCAGAAACTTTCACAGGTGAGTAGATAGACACACCTGATGGGTATACAGAATCAGTTACAAGGGTATTTTGCCTTGGAAGGATGGGAGAAAGAAAGATTAATTCGACTTTTTGGCATTTCAGAGTTTGAGAGGAAAAAACCCCATCTTGTAGATGCATATTTCTGTAAAGAGAGATGGCAACATGAGATCTGAGATGCCCACGCAGAAGAGCAAAGTTTGCCTCTGTGTTCCAGAAGCAGCTACAGCTCAGGACAGAGCTGTGAAGGACAGAGCTAATGCTGAGGGTGTATGCATGTGAGGGAGTTTCAAGTTAGGAACATGTGGGAGAAGTATAAGAACATATGGGAAAAATATGAACACCCTTCCCAGAACCATGCCCTTGGGAAGTCCGCTATAGGAGTGAAAGCCCCAATGCCTGCCACTCCCCAGGGGCAACTTGCCCGGGATCTTGCTGGTGGCAGGAATAAGCAGCTGCACAGGACAAAGCAGCCTTGTCTATTTTGGTGTGGAGACCACAGTGATTCCCTATCAAATGTGTAAGTCCCCAGGGTTTCTGAAAAGAAAAATGCAGAAGGTTTCAAGAAAGAGTGAGTTTCCTGATACCAAGGAATGTGGAGGTCGAGTGATAATTTAGAAAGACAAGAATTGTACCTTCATAGGAACCCTTAGTTGTTCAGCAATTTATAAAATTAAACAGCTTTAAATAACTTTTAAGGAAGAGGTAATTTATACACACCAATCATTTCAGTACATTTTAATTTTTCATATGTTAATTCTCTATTCTCATCCTTAGTAAAAATATATTTTTAACACAGTTGAAAATATACATTAGAATTCCTTTCATCTGACCTAATAAAGCCAGGTAATGGGTTGATCAATTGAAAAAGATAAAAAAGTTGAAAATCAAAAGGATGACTCATGTAATGGTTTTGGTTCAGCTCAAAACATTTAAATATATACATATATGTACCTATTGATAGTTTCATTGGTCAACCTGACTGGAGTTAAGGGCACTCTTAGTATTTGCCACCTAGAATGCGTTACCTATTCTGAAGTTAGAGACACTTTCAAAATAATCTAAATAAATAACTTTAAAATTTTTATTTAATTTCTTGTGCTCTGATTTAGTCTTTCCAATTCACTCACCTTAGCTGTATTAGAAGTGATCTTATTTCAATCAGACATTGCCAGGTTGTACAGTATAAATACTACCAAGTAGAATAGGATAATCAAAAGGGCTCTTATTAAAACTCTGGGGACAAATACATTTCATGTCACGTGTCAGGGTTGAGATATGCAGGCATGTTAGCAGGGAACCTTTCCAGCGTGAGTTCAGTCATACTGGGCTTCAGTCAGTGCTTTTCAGAGGGATCATAGTGGCTTAACCTTTTATATAAAATCATTTTTCTGATTTATATGTCGTTTACACACCCACACAATCAAAACATTTTCATTTGTTTGATACAGCATCATTTTAACTGTGCAGATATGCTCTCTCAGATGGACTGGATTGCTGGGCAGCAAAAAAAGCAGCTTTTCCTACTAGAAGACAAGTACTGTGATAACTAGATAAAGTTATAAATTCACTCAACAGCAAGAACCCCCCCCAAACCAAACCAGACCTCTTTTGTCCAGATAAAGATCAAGGTTAATCATTTTCATCAGTTTTAAATCACATGTCTCAAACTACATAGTTTGAAACTAAAAGAGTTAGGATTTAAATCAATTCTGTACTGTATTTATAGTGTAAATTATTACATTTGATGTTAGAGTCACATAAATGCTGCATGATCACCGTCATGGGGACAGTCAGCTGAAAGACGAGGGCCATGTCTGCATCTTGCCTGCTATTTTTATTTGATTAGCAAGCATGAAATTACTGAAAAATTTTAGTTTATTATTAAGTAAAATAACATTCTCTGAAAAATTTACAAATATTACTGTATGAAAACAAAGCAAAACTATAAAAAATATGAAATGCTTAATCTATAATTAACATAATAAAATTTACGATTGTTATGAAAAAAATCAGCAACTGTAGTAATACTGACTAATATTTGTTTTAGTGAAAAAATCCAGTTTCTTAGTATTGAAATCTTGTTTTTTTTCCAAGGCCAGTTCAAATCTTATCTTCTTTTTTCTTATTCCTCTCTTTCCAAATGCTTTTAGCTTTTAGAAGGAATAAATGAAAAAGTTTGATTCTCATAACCATTTTATATCTTTTTAATACATCTAATTATTTTGCATTATTATACTTTATTTCATTATTTTCTTTCTATTAGATATCTTTCTATTACCCAGTCCCCCACCGATCATGCACTATTGATGTATTTATTTTTATTTTTGCTCTTTGGGGCAGGGGTAAGACTTTGCGGTAGAGAGCCTCCCTAGTATGCAGAAGTCTCGGCACTGCAAACAAAACAAATAACCAGCCCCAAATTGCACAGAAAACAAAATTTAAGAATTTTTCCTCTTTCACGAGACTTGGTACTGAGTGAATTTATTAGACAAAAGCTTGTATCTTGGACAAAATCAGCCACTTTAGATCCTGTTTTCTGTATTCAACCAGAAAAACAATTCTTGGCTTGATTTTTATTTTGAGACGTGTTTGCCCTCAAAAAAAGAATCCATGCTTCTCTCTCCCTCTCTCCCCGCTCCCTCTCTCCCTCCCTCCCTGCTGCACTCCCCACTTCCAGTTGTGGATCCTTTTCTGTCTTTGTGCAATGAAGCATTAAACAACATAGCATGCAGATTAACTCACACTTTCTTCTGGGGATGGGAAACGTCTCAATACAGAAAATTTCAAGTCTTTACTTTCTTTTGTGACTTTCCCAGTTAATATGAACTTTGTTGCTGTTGTTGTTGTTCTTAGCTCATCTTGGTAGCTATAGGCATTCCCATAACTCTTTTCAATGCAGTCTTTACCTCCTGATTCCTCAGACTGTAGACAAGAGGATTGAGTAGGGGAGTAACCACTGTGTAAGTCACTGCCACCAAGTGGTCCTTGTCAGATGCAGACTTGGACTTGGGCCGAAGGTAGATGATAGATGCGCAGCCATAGTGGACAAAAACTACAGTGAGGTGGGAGGCACAGGTGGCAAAAGCCTTTCTCTTGCCCTCAGTGGAGGGAATCTTTAGGATGGCGTTAACTATGAAGCCATAGGATATGAGAATTAACAGAAAAGGCACCATGATCACCAGGATGCTGAGGCTGAATAGAGCCAACTCTTTCACGTGAGTGTCCGTGCAGGCTAATTTGATAACAGGTGCCATGTCACAGAAATAATGATTGACCCTGTTGGGGCCACAGAAAGGCATGTCACAGATGAGGTTAGTGGCCACCAAAGCAATAAAGAAACCTGTGACTCCTGATAGAGACACCAAGCCTAATCCTAGCCTTTTGTTCATGATGATTGTGTACCTCAAAGGGTGACAAATTGCCACATAGCGATCATACCCCATCACAGCAATGAGAAAGCAGTTTGTACAGGCGAAGCCAAGAAAGAAGAAGAGCTGTGTTGCACAGGCTACAAAGGAAATCATCTTCGTGGCTGATAGCAGATGAACCAGCAGCTGAGGGATGATGACGAATGTGTAGCAGGATTCAGAGAATGAGAGGATGAATAGAAAACCATACATGGGAGTGTGTAGAGACCGACTGAAGCGAATAACAACCATGATGGTCGCATTGGCCACCAGGATTGTTAAGTACAGGAGAAGGAAGATGACAAAAAGCAGGAATTGGAGCTCCCCAAGGCTGGAGAAGCCGACCAGGATGAACTGCTTAATCACAGTGGTTCTGTTCAAGTTCCGCATCCGAACACCCTTTTTCTACCAATGAATTTCAGAGAGAGAAAAAGATAGTATCAACACTGTCACAATGCTTCCATTTTAAGTATATTGCCAGACTCAGAATGTCAAACTTTTTCTCTTTCAGTTTGTCTAGATAATGTTTTTTGTGATTTTTATAAGGTTATTAACCTACATAATAGTGGAATGAACTTCTGTAGGATAGAACTGTCCAAAAGGTAAAGGCAGTCATTTAATACTTTTAAAAACTTCTAATGAAATGAGAAAATTTTCCCAGTTTAAGAACTGGAAAAAGAGAATTAGTGTTAATTAATGTTAATTATGCACTGCTTATTTCTCCCTGTATTCTTGTATGTATAAACTTTCCTAGTAAGTCAGTTTATTATAAAGGCATTAAGGTTTTTCCCCTCTCAATGTGGACTCAGGAACCAGAATGTGATTATATTGCAAATTAACTTAGATAATATAAGTAAAATATTTGAACACGTGGTGACTGCAGTCCTTCTGTTGGCTGTTTTTACTTTTGTCGCATGTACTCATGGTCATGGTAACTGAGAGGCAAATATTCCATCTCTGACATCTCAGCGGTAAACAGGCCTAGACATCTGAATTAGGACAGAGTTCCTCATATATTCTCTACTTACACTACTTTTAATTGTGTGAAGGAATTTTAATATGTGTAAAGGACTGTACTTTTCATGTTTTTAAAAATATTTTAAAATTTATTTATTTATTTATTTATTTATTTATTGAGTGATGGCCTCATTGTACAGTTCAGGCTGGCTTTGAACTCACCATGTAGCCTAGGCTGACCTTGAACTCACAGTGATCCTCCTACCTCAGCCTCCCAAGTACTGAGATTACAGGCATGTGCCACCATGCCTGGCTTAAATTTTATTTTTAGTGGACACTTAATAGTTTTACATACTAAAGATTACAATGCAACATATTGATATATGTATTTATTGTAATTGGTTGTTAGAGTTCTTAAATGAGTCTGCCCCTTGTTTTTTGTCTAAGGAGACGTTAGCTTTTGGATTCTCTTCATGACTGTGATACAAATTTTTGCATGTTTATGGAGTTAGAGGCACAATATAAAATACAAGTCACAGAGCTATGATATTCCTGCTTATGCTACAAGATAAATTAATGATCCTTGGAATGAGGTAGGGCAGGAAGATTGCATTTGGGATATTGGAAGAAAGGAAAAGAAATGACAAGAATGCACCTTGAATCTATGGAAGAAAAAATTAGAAATTGTGGGAGTAAAGGAAAAGGGAAGAGATTATCTTAAGAACTTTATGATATTTTATATCTAGGCTATCTTCCTCCAGAGACCTAACCATTTTTTTTCCATATTTATTTTTAGAATTAAATTCAGAGATTCAGGAGAAACTGTTATAATATCTGTACCATGCAGCATCTTACCAGCTTACTGGTGACTTTATTTTATATTATTTTTAAAAATTAATTTTAATTTTTAAAGACAAATGGCTGTAAATATAAGGAGTTTCTCAATATGATACACATATATATGCTCACATTCATCACTACTTTGCTGTGTCATATTTGCTGAGGGAGTTCCACACACAAACTATGGCACTCCTTCCTTTGTATCAGACTTAACAGAGTAAGATCTCCTCACGGAAGCTACCTTGTCTGACCCCGATGATCTGATTAACAGTACAAGTGTTTCATCTCACAGGTATATATGAAGAGAACAACCTCAGTGCTTTATTAAAATGATTGAAATCCTCTCCTTAAACCTTCTATGTGTATGTTTCTTATAAGTGCAAACTATGTGTTTTACTTTTTAACTGATTTATTTTTCTCTATTTTTATTATTTTATTAGTACATGTTTATGGTATGTGAAATTTTACATTCATCTCGGGGAGTAGGTACATGTACACAATACAGCTTGTTACTTTTTAAATCCTCTTCTCTTTCCCACACACCTCCCTTCCTCTGCATCTAAATATCCTTCCTCTATTTTCACTTCTATCTTGTTATTATTTTTAGCTCATGTTTATGACATATAATGTTCACATTCATTGGGTTTACTTGGTTCTTATATATGGCATACCTTAAGTTCGTTCTTTGTCATGTGCTCAAGGTTTGTGATTTAAATAATCTAAAACATTTTGCAATGTATTCATTGGCAAACTCAGTACTAGAATTTAAGACTTCTAATTTTGAATCTGTTTCCTACCTACCACATTTTATTACACATATTCTTTACTTTGGCAGATTATCTGCTTACATACTTTCCCAAGGAACTAAAACAGTTCCCCAGTGCTTGCTAAAATAAAGCTTATTTTATCATTCCTGACTATTCTGGAATGATTTAATAATAATTGCCCCACTTTTTATATTACTGAACTTTACCATGCATGTGTGGACTAAGATTAAAGAGATAAACAAAGATAGAGGTGTAGGAAAATAGGTAAGTGAAGCATTATAAAAAATAACATCACAAATGTGATGTGCACATCACACCAGAATATATCAAACAGAAATCCTAAGAAGTCAAGGAGAGTCAATAGGGAACAGAAAAGTTTATCAGCATAGATTTCTCTTATTTAACAAAAGATGACTTCTAGGAAACTAAAAAAAAAAAATTAGGAAAGATAGTAACTATCATTGAAAAACAGAACACATTCTAGAAAAAGAGTTGGTGAACACATTTGAAAATGAGGAAAGCCAAGAAGATACTGCTTAATTTCAGAGTTTTGTAAATCAAATAACTTTCAACATACCAGTAAGCCATCAGCTTCTTTTTTGTGACTCAAAGGAAGAATTTGCCTATATGCAAGATATTCTCCAGGTTAGGTCATAATCACAGCTTCATTTATGCCTTTTTTCATGCTTTTTCATGGACATATTTTCCATATTCAGACCCCCTTTATATCCTTTGTTCTCCAATAAACTTTTCCTGACTACTAGAACCTTCCTGGTGTTTCATTTTCTTTATAATATTTAGAGGTCTTAAAATCATGAATATATTTTAAATAGAGTAGATTTTCTTTGGTATTACTTTATAACTAATTGGCTTATATGGATATCTGACGTCCCTATATAGACTGTTCAGTTCAGAGGCCATAGCAAAGTATTCTAAAAGATCTTTAGACCCCATGACTGTAATGGGTGTGTAATAAACTATTTAAATACTTAATAAATGATCGCATGATTTAATGCTCCTTTTGTTTTTGAGTTTTCTTACAACTTTTTCTAGAATGTGTTCTCTGCTTTTCAATGGTAGTTACTATCTTTCCTAATTTTTTTTTAGTTTCCTAGAAGTCATCTTTTGTTAAATAAGAGTAATCTATGCTGATAAACTTTTCTGTTCCCTATCGACTCTCCTTGACTTCTTAGTATTTCTGTTTGATATATTCTGGTGATGTGCACATAAATGTAAATGTATCTGTACGTGTGTGTGTGTGTGTGTGTGTCTGTCTGTCTGTCTGTCTGTCTGTGTCTGTGCATGCATGTGTGCTCAGGATGCAAGTTTTCATTGTAAGAAAATGACAAAATGTTTTACTTTTTTGTGATGTTATTTTTTATAATAAAAAGCCTATTTTTGCAAATGTACTCAAATTTGAAATCTTAGTGAAAAATATTCTTTCTTCAGATAGTAACTGACAAGAAAGAGAAAAGCACTTACCCACTATGTCTAAAAGACCAAGGAGTGGGGAATGTGATTTTTGGGTTTGATCAGTCACTGTCTGGCAGTCTTCTTAAATGTCTGAAGAAGAAACATAAGGTCAATTACAAAAGCAGCAATATCTGTCCTGAAAGATTAAGTGACTAGAAGAAAACGCACTGACGATTTTTATAAAAGTTTGTTTGGATGGTTAGATGTCCAAACCTTAAGTTTTACAGGGCTGAGAATAGCCTTATTTTTATTCATTTGCCAATTTAGCTTCCATAATTGGATTGGAGAGTATTTATAGACTTCTGGGATTGTAAGAACTAGGGACCCCTGAGATATAAGGAGCAAAAGAGAAAAAGAGAAAATAAACCAAAACTTAGACAAGGACATTTTATTTATTACCCAAAGAGACATTCGTAATGTAAAATCAAAACAACAAAACAAAACAGAAAATTTTTAAAAATATTTCCATATTTAAAAGTACTTGAAACAAAGACACATATTCTTTTAGTACGGGGAAATTTATTTTCTGACAAATGGGTTATAAAATATTGAGAAAATAAGCCATAAATTACCAAGAAAAAAAATACTGAGAAAATAAGCTAGAAAATTCCAAAAAAAAAAAAGGGTTTCTAAACCAAAAGTTGCTTTTTTGGGGGAGGGGGATAGGGTACTGGGGATTGAACTCACAACCTGGCACCTGCCAGGCAAGCACTTAGGCCACTGAGCTAATTCTCAGGACCTGTTTTTTGAGACAGGGTCTCACTATTCAGTTCAGGTTGGCCGTGAACTCACTTTGTAGCCCAGGCTGGTCTCGAACTCACAACAATCCTCTTGCCTCAACCTCCCAAGTGCTGGGAATAAAGGCATGCTCCACCACGCCCTGCTAAACCAAAAATTTTATATGAAGACTGATTTCAAAAGGCATACATTACACATTACAGTAATGCAGAGATAAATAAATTATGTGAATTGATCTGATACAGTACTGAAGACAGAGATAAACAAAACTGTGGGTATCAGGAGATATAAAGGAGGATGCATAATGGACTACAGGGAAGTTGGAAGAATGACCACCTCTAAGAAGATCCTATTGATCATGACTGGGGCTGAGATTCACAAAAGCGTAGTAGAATAAGAAACCTAAGTAGGAAAGAAAGTGTTAAGAATAAAAACTCACTGTTACATATTTGTACCTAGGACACTCAAAGGAGAAGCAGTGAGGAGGAAGGTTGATTTCTGATAGTGACTAGTGTGGTTGTTTGAGAAAAGTCTTTCTGAACATAGCTAAAATTGTTGGGACAGTGTTTTTAAAAAAGTTTTTACAATTGTACTAACAACCTGTAAGTATATTTGGAATTTTGAGGTCAAAAACAGAGAAAGCATGAATCTACAGTGGATCAGTTATTCCTACTCTAAGGACTTTATTTATCTGGACGAGATTATAGACCTAACTGTGATTGGAGGGACTCAGGATGAAATACATCAAGGTCTAACAAAGCTGGGAGTTAAAATTATACCTTCTAGTTTAAGGGGGAACTTGGAATGATTATATATTAAGAAAAAAATTAAGCAGAAATAGGTAAAGTTGCTTCAAAAGATGAGGCAGAAACAAATCTATCCCTAACCCATTGCTAGGAGGGTGAAATTACTTCAAGACTTTCCAAAGACATAGGTCATGGATAGGGAGAAAAAGACCCAGTTGTGGAGATTGTAAGTAGCAATTCCTCATCCTGATTCTCAGCTCAAATTTAATGGATTAATTGGCCTACAAAACTTGAGATCTGAATTAAATTTATATTACTTCTAAACAGGTAGTGCCTTCTGGGAATCTCCCAAACATCAACATAAATTATATTTTAGTCAGTTTTTTTGGAAAGAATAAATGATAAATTACAAAAGTAAACACAGGAACAAACACATCAAGGAAAGGAAAGAGAAAAACTGTCTGTCTTTACAAATAATGGCCTATGTAAAAAATTCCAAAGAGTATAAACACAAACAAAACAATTATATTGTTGAAGTAAATAAGTGATTTTAAGATGGTTGAAGGATAAAATATTGATATACAAACATCAATTGCTTTACTATATACCATGAGTAGACAATGAGAAAAATAATGAAATACTTATGAAAAAAATTAAAGGTTTAAAAACAACAACAGCAGCAAAAACTCCCCCCCTCAATGGAGAACTAGTCTATGTGTATGGATAGAAAGATCAAATATTGTGTAGATATCAATTTTCCCAAATTGATTTATAGACTCAATAAAATTCCAATAAAAATCTCAGCAAGTGATTTCATGGACATAAATAAATTGATTTTAAAGTTTATATGGAAATGGAAAAAACTGAAATAGACAACAAAATATAGTATATTAATTAGTCTTCTAGTCTACAAATTTGACATCTCAGACCTTCCTGACCAGGGAAGGATTGCACATCCCAGAGATAAGAATTTCTAGAGATAGCAAGTGAGTTTCCTTTCATATGAAAATCAGTCAGTTCAGAACTCACACTCCTAACTGACTGTTTTATACCTGAGGCTGGGAGATAGTATTGTCCTATCAATCATCCCAAAGATAGTGATTAGATTGCTAAGGCTTTGGAGTCTATTAAGGTTCAAACAAGTTCATTTTAAACATTCTTGGCTAGTTTATCCTGACATGCCTATTTAGTATCTCAAAAATCATCATAATAAACTCTTCCCTGAAGTTCCTCTCACTCTTTCTGCCTCTGTGAGAACTTTGGGTTCTGGTGTTCTTTTCACAGTGAATCGCAGGTAGTGCTTTACTTCCTTTTCTCACATGGGAAATGTGACCAATAAATTACGTTTCAGTGACAGTCATCTCCCAATCATCTGGCCTATTCATACCTGAAAAAAAAATCAAGAAATTTGTGGTAAAGGGAGGAGTCGAAATAAAAAATAAAACTTACTGCACAGATATTATGGTTTCAATCAAAAGTGTCCCCAAAGTCCTCATGTGCAGGGGAGGAAGGAGCTTTGAGAAGGTGATTATATCAGGGGTGTGGTGTAGCTGACTTGCTATTAGGAGGCAGGTTCAGGTTGGAAATGTGAGCTACTGGGGTGTGACCTAGAAGGCTAAATCTCTTACTCTGTCTCATCCTTTCTGTCTAGTCACTATACCCTCTTAAATTTCCTCCACCATACTGTTCTACCACGCTCTTTCTATGTTGGAGTAAGTCAATAGGGGTCTAAAACATGAGACAGAATACACCTCTTCCTTAAATTGTGTGTACTCAAAAGAAAGTACCTAAGACTGATTTTCATGCCAGAAAAACACATTTTTTTTTCTTTTTTTTTTTTTTTTTTACTACCTGACCATGTAGTTCAGAAGCCTGTGGAAGTAGTTCACAGGAGGAGTTTGGGAAGGTTTAGTGATATTTTGTAGAGAGGCCCTAGAATTCTATGAGCGAGTCTTGACAGGGAATTCTAGTTGGACCTCATAATGTGAATAGAAATGCAGACAGTAAATACTTGACTTTGGAGATTTCAGCAAGGAACAAGAACTTCTTTGGCAGTTGGATTCCAGACCATGCATGTTATTACTCTGGTGGAAAATTTGTCTACATTGTTTTCATGATATAAGACTTTCCATGAGATTGAGATTAAGAGGAGTGAACAAATTAATTTAGTGAAGGAAATTTCAAGGCAGTCCAACATTCAGGGTGTAACATGGATATCCTAAAGATAAGAATTTCTGAGACAGCAAATGAGCCTGACATTCAGGGTGCAACATGGATATTGTTGAGGTATTTAGCCATTTCTGTATTGAGAATGAAGAGCAAATGACACAGTTCACTGATTCAAAAAGTTTTTAATTTCACCATACAAAAAATGTTCAACATCACTAGTTACTCAAGAAATGTAAATTTAAACAATGTAGAGCTCTCACCTCACCCCAGAAAAAATGGCTATCATGAGAAATCAATCAACAACTAAAACTGGTGGGGCTGTCCTGAGAAAGGAACATTTATCCACTGTTGGTGGGAGTGTAAACTGGTGCAACCACTGTGAAAATCATTGTGTAGATTCCTCAAAAAACTAGGACTAGAGGTCCCATTTGACACAGCTATTCCCTTTCTTGGTATCTTCCCAAAAGAACTGAAAGCATCATACCACAGCGATATATGCACACCCATGTTTATAGTGGCAAGGTTTATAATAGCTAAATCTTTGAAACAACCCAAATGCCCATCAACTGATGAATGGATAAAGATGATGTGTTCTTTCATATGATGGAGTCCTACTCAGTCATAGAGAAGAATAATCTTGAGACATTTCTAGGTAAATGGTTGCACCTTGAGAACATACTCTTAAGTGAAATAAATTGGACACACATGTAAATATTGCATTGTCTCTCTGATGTGAGAAATTGAAAGTGTAAATAAGAACCAAAATGTATAATAGATGTTCTAAAATAGGAAGAAATTGTTCAAAAAGAATGGGGAATTAGGGAGGTGAGGGGGAAAGGAAGGGAAAAGAAAAGAAAACAAGAAAAGAGGGAAAGAACAGATTTTTTTT
>RJWM01038906.1:0-16457 GCA_004363535.1 Dasyprocta punctata | reverse complement strand
TATTTTTCCAATTTGACCAAAAAAGAAGTATGTATAAAGTTGGAGCCAGGGAGAACATGGTTGCTGTTATGGATTACAGACTACTGGTCAACTTAGCACCAGCTGAATTAATTTAGCTGGTGTTGAGTAAAGATGCTCCACCTGAATAAAGTTGCCAGCATAAATAGGAACGTGGAGAAGAAGAGCCAGGCGTTGTGGGTTCTTTCAAGAGCTGCTGTTTGAGCTGCTGGTTCTCCTGGAGGTGCTTGTCATGCTGGCTTCCCCAATATGGACTCGGCCATTATCATCGGAGGAGCTCGGGACCTCAACGGTGAGAGTGGCTGTGGTTCACGTTGCGGGAGCTCTGCTCCTCACATTCTGCATCGCTTCCTGGCTCCGGAGGGGAAGCTATGTGCTGGAGAAGCTTGTCACGCTGGGCTTCCTGACCTGTGCTCAACTGTTCTCCATTGTCGGAGGAGCGCGGGACCTCATCGCCATTGGGGATGGCTGTGGTGCTCTTCAGGGCAGCCCCGCTTCTTTTGAGCGTGACTTCTTGGCTCCCACGTAAAACCCTCAACCCACTGCACAGCTCCTTCACCCCGCTGGCATAGACTTTCTAGTTCCACCGCTGACCTTTGGCCGTCCTGGCACAGAACAGTAAATAGTCTGGCGTGAGTCCTTATTGTGGGCTCTTAGATTCCCAGTTGGAATGGTGGAAGGCATTGTCACGTGTTTTGGGTCTCTAGTGGGACTCTCGCAAGACATTGCTGTGGGAGCCAGGCCCTCGGCTCAATATCCTGGGTCTTAGTGTTGTGGATAGATTTTCCTGCACTTTCTTGTGTATAACTCTGGGTGACTGTTATAAAACAATATTACAAACACTGTGTCCTGTAGCAGTTGTTCGCCACGTAACCCCTGACTAGAACAGTTGCTGTGAAGAGTAGCACCATGAAAAAGAAGCCAAACACTTTGTAGGAGGAAAGACGCCTTGAGGATATTTCAGGAATTGGCCAGGCCTTACCCACCGAATGCTCAAAGATGTAAAATGGTGAAATCCTTTGGAAAACTTTTGGGAAGAGAGGCCCCGGGAGCCCTGCTAACTCAGGGTAACCTAGATAAATGTATCTTAAGTTCAGTCATCTGGGCACTCAACCCAATAGGCACTGCATCTATTCCCCAGAGGGGTCCAGCTACTACTTGAGCTATCAGCAGAACTAAGTGTTCTCCGCATTCTCCTGGTTTTGCAGGCACACAGAATGCAAGAGTTATAAGGTCAAGGAAGCTTCCATTCAGAATTGAGAGGTCAAGTTTACAGTCCCTTCCAGGAGTGCCTCAGGGGGCATGGCATTCAACTGTGAGGGTATAGCCAAACCTTCGTTAGAGACTGCAGGAAGATGGAGATACCAGGAATGTGGAACACCTGCTCAGGAAAACTGCAGGCAGTAAGTACAGCCACCCCAGGAAAGAGGTTGTGCACACCCACAGCTGACAAGCCCATCGGGGTAACACTGCCTAAGGCCTTTGGAGCTCACATCTCGTTACTGTGGGCCCTGGGTGCTGAAGATGGAGTTATAGGAGTTAATGATTTCCTTGCTGAGTTGAAGTTTTGCTTTGGTCTGATTCTTTTCTATGCTTCAATTCCTCCATTTTGGAATGAGAATATTTCTTCCATGCCATTGTATGTTGAAAGTATTTAACTTTCTGGTGATTCATTATAGAGACTCTCGGCTAAGAGTATGCATTTGATCACAGAAATTTTGGACTTGGACTTTTGGGCAATGCTGGAACTGCTAAGACTCTGGTGACCCTTAGAAATGGGCTGAAAGCATTTTACATGATGAAGTGAGCATGAGCCCTTTGGGGCCCAGGAACAGAATACTACAGGATAGCTCTAAAATGTCCCCTAACTGTCTCATGTGATCAGAGGTGATGAATTCTGCAGGTGATAGGATCATGGGGGATTCCTTAATCCACTGATAAATGGACAGCTGAATGTTCTGTTCAGAGGTGATATCCATTTGGAAGAGTGTCGGTGCTCTCGGGGGGCCCAAGGGAGATTTTCATGGTTGAGGTCCGCGGATTAAAAAATGCATGTGTGCAAGACATCAGCAACAACACCAGGCAGCATGGAGCACAGCAGAGCTTAAGAGCACGAGAGCAGCCTGCGTCTTTGTTGCATAATTCTTTTACAGGCTGTTATCACAGATTTACGTTCCTGTACAGGGCTTTAATCAGGACATGCATGTTCGTGCACTGGTGAGTCATCATTACATAAGTGTATCCACTGCACACATGCAGTAGGCAGTGAGGTCACATCCTCAGGTGTCCTCAGACACCCTGAGCTTGGAAACAGTCTGAGTGGTTCCCCGCCGGGAGGTAGGTCCCTGAGGGCGTGCCCTTGGAGGGGGCACGTCTTTGTCTCCTGGCACGCTTTCTCTGCTCCCTGGCTACCTTGGGTTGAACACCTTTCCTCTGCCTTACCCTTCCACCCGTGGCATTTCTGGGTTGAAGCCGGTCAACCATGGACTAAGCCCTCCAAAACCCTGGGCCAAAATAAATATTTTGTACTTTCAGAACAATAAATAAATAAATAAAAATAAACCACCCAGCTTTGTTTACTCCCTCCAAAAGCTCTGCAAAATGAGTGGAGTTCAGCACCAACCTCTGACACGTGGTACCTGTTATTTTCCCCTCAGTCTTGGGGATCTCTCCAGGCATCAAGACAGAAATATCCCGTTTTAATTCCCTGCTACACCAGTAACTAATATCCTCAGACTTCCTTATTTTTTCCTAGCTCACAATTCAGATTTTGCTAAATATATTATTATTAGTTTTCCAAGGTTCATAAATCCTATATTTGGTTCAATAATTAACATTTCTATCATAAAAAGACCATTTTTTTATTAAAGCTTTTACATTCCTGAGATTTTTTAAAAATCTGAACTAGAATTTTTGAGCAATGCTACATTTCACTGTCATTTAGGTTTTTTGTTTACATGTACTTTATTCACATGTACATGAAAATGATCTTTATTCAGATATTCAAAAGACCAATGTATCTATAATTTTCATGTCACATTTTCTTTTGCTCAACACCATAGCTATTGTTGCATTGACTTCCAATTCTAAATATTTCTCCACTCCTTTTACTGTGGTTTTTCTTTTTGTAAATTGGTAGCCTTCATTAGTGCTGAGTTGTTTTATTGATGCTGTTTTCTCCCAAGCAAACTTCATGTGTGCTATCATATTCATTTGAGAATTTCCCACATCAAGTTCTCATATTTGAGGAATGGTTTTGCTGATATAAAATTACTAGGTCAAATCTTCTTTTCCCTTGAACTTCACACATTGTTCCACTGGGTTCTGTTACTGATTGTTGCTATGGAAAAGGGTGAGGCAGGCCAGAATTTTTTCTTTTGTGAGTATTAGTTTTTTTCTGTCTAGATAGTTAAGGAGATCATTCTTTTCTTTTCTTTTCTTTTTACGAAGTGTATAAATTTTTAAGCTATAATAAATAAAATCAAAGATTCTCTATCATTTTATGTCAGTTTTTCCTGAAGTGAAACCTGTATACTAGGGTTAAACTTATCTCAGGATAATTTTGTGTCATTTGTTTCCATGTCATTCCCTCTCTACAGACAATCCCCAATTTAGGATGGTCTATGTTACTATTTGACTTTATGATAGCACAAAGCAAACCACAGCCAGTAGAAATCATGCCTAAATTTCTGAATTTTGCTATTTTCCGGGCCTGGAAATACACCCATAGAATCCTCTTTCCCATGCAATGAGTGTACATAAAACAGCACCCACTAGGCCCCAGTGATCACAAGAATTAACAAACAACACTTTACAAGGATGTTGGTAAGTTGGATGTAGTGAATGTATTTTCAACTTACAATATTTATGTCAGGTTTTGAAGACATAACCCATCTTGCGTCAAAGAGCATCTGTACTTTCCTGATCATGATTTATTTTTGTTGGACCATCTTTACTAATCATTTATTTCTATTAGTCTTTCTTGAATTGTTTTTATCACTTCATTCTTCACTGCATTTAGTCAATTCTTCTATTTTGGAAAGTCAAAGTCAATTTTCAGCCACATTGTCTTGGTTACTTTTCTCTCGTTGCTGGGAAAAAACAACCAACACCCAAAATGAAGGAAAGAAATGTTTATTTAGCTTGCTGTTTGTGGAGGTTTCAGTCCACAACCATCTGGCTCCAAGGCATGGTGGAAAGGCACGGGGGCAACACTTCAAGGCAGCAGCCAGAGCAAAAACGTGGGGAACAAGCCTCTGCTCCTCCCTTATATTGTACAGAGGCCACCACCACCACCCCAGGGCAGGTGTAGCACTCACAAAATCTCTGTGCCCTCCTCTTGCACAGGATGAGGATACTTAGAAAGTAACTGCTCTTGTCTCCCTGCTGAGTCTCTCAGTTAAACATCTAAACTTCTCAAGTTGACACAGTGCATCAACCATAACAATCCACTCCTGTCAACTTGGCATGCAGACACATTTTGTTAAACCAGTTTCCCAGATACAAGACATGCTTATTCTTAACATTTTGCACCTTGAACATTATAACACACTTTAACAATCCTCAAGAACCAACATTAAATCTATCTACATTGTATTACATTAGAAACATAGCATTTTGTCCTTGGCCCCTCAAAGAGTCATATGCATCCCTTTATGCAAAAGGCATTTAGTCCATTTGCAAGAGTTACCAAGGTCCTAACAGTTTCAGCATTGCTGAAAAGTTGAAGTCCCAAGTCTCCTCTGAGATGGAAGGAAAAAAACTCTTAGCTTCAAGCCCCTGTACAAATGCAAACTAAGTTAAACACTGCCAACATACAATGGCACAAGATAAACATTACCATTCCAAAAGTTACAAACAGGGGAAAACAAAGCATTGGAACAAAACCAAGTTCAAAATCCAACAGGGAAAATGTTAAGTCCTCTAGTTACACATCCAGCATCTGAAGCAATCTGTGGCTCTGAAGGGCTTGTGTGGCCCCACGCCCATGGCTCTTCTGGTTGTTGTAGCTCCCATGGCTTCTCTCTTGGACTTACTTTGCTTTCTCCTTGCAGGTTTCCTTAGACAATCCATGCTTCTGGCTTTTCCAAACTTCTGGGTTCTCCGCTGCACCTTTGACTTCACACTCACAGCTTCACACACTGTCCTCTCAGGGGTACACTGCCTGACCTCCCAGGTCTTCTGAAATTGGGGTGGAAGCAATTTCAACCTCAGAACTCATGCATTCTGCATGCACCTAAAACCAGCACTATGTGGATGCTGCCAAAGTCTGCCGCCAGCTGGAGAAGTAGCAAGACTTTCTTCTCTCTTGGCCATAGGGATCAAGTGTGTGGATCACTGAACACTCTAAACCTGATTGTGAGAAACAGATTCTCTATGCCACTGCCATTCTGGAACATGATACTCTGAGGCTTACTCCTGTAAGCAAAGTCTTCAACTTTTGCAGTTTGGAGGCTGCAAAGATTCAAGACTTGCTGCTTTTTGTGATGCCTTCTAGTCATCTTTTCTATTCTGTGCCTTCTCAGCAATGGAGATCTCAGGTCTGTCTTTACAATCCACAGCTTTACTAGAGCTTCCTTTCTGGTCAAACTCACAGTGTTTTAAATTAACGTGCTGGGCTCTTTGCTCTTCATTCACAACACAAATCTGGCTAAAAGCCCCTAACAATAACCACACCACCACCTCAACATTCAACTGCCTTGAAATTTCTTCTGCCAGATTAATTAGTCCATTGTCCTTAATCTTAGTCTCAGGCAAAGTCTCTGGACATGAGCAAAATGCAGACAAACTTTCTGCCAACCCATAACACACATCATCTGGAGTCCAACAACCAATACAGTCCTTCTTCCCAGCAGAAACCTCCTGAGCCTTGTCTCTACTGACAGGATTTCTATCAGCCTTCTGGTCTTCTGAGTTCTGACCAGAATCTCTCATACAGAATAGCCTAAGCCTAAGATAGTCCAGGGCTCCTCTTTTATAAGACATCTTGAAACCTTTCCAAACTCTTCCCACAAGCCATTTCCAAATGCTCTTGAAACACATGGTCAGGAATAGTCACAGCAACAACCTGGTACAAAATTCTGTCTTGGTTACTTTTCTCTCATTGCTGGGACAAAACACCCAACACCCAAAATGAAGGAAGGGAACATTTGTTCAGCTCACTGTGGAGGTTTCAGTCCATAATCAACTGGCTCCAAGGTAGGGTGGCATGGCACTGAGGCAATACTTCAAGGCAGAAACCAGAGCAAAAAGGGGGTGAACAAGCCTCTTCTCCTCCCTTATAATGTACACAGGCCAGTGCCCACTTCAGGGCGGGTGTAGCACTCACAAAATCTCTGTGCTCTCCTCTTGCACAGGATGAGGATGTTTACAAAGTAAGGATCCTGGCTCCTTACTGAGTCTCTCAGTTAAACTTCTAAACGTCCCAAGTTGACACAATTTGTCAACCATAACACACATCTATTCTAGTCCTTGATAATTCTAGTTAATTATTATATAAAGCAGTTGTTTTGGTTCCCTGCATTCTTCTTTCTCATCTCATTCTGCCTTCTGTTCGCAAACACTGTTGTTTGGATAGTTGTTGATTCCTTTCCATTTTGCTCATGCTTCCATTGCTCCCACCTTCTCTTTTACCTGCACCTTCACAGCAGGTCTGTTTATCCAGCTACAGCTTGGGGGCTGGTATAGTGTGCCCTACTCTTCTTTCTATAACCATAAGGTTTGAGAAGAGAGGGACAAGGAGAGATATCTTGCCAAATATTCTATGAACTGTCCTAAATTCATTGTCCTTAATTGAAAATGCTCTATGGGATCCCAGATTCATCTGGAGCCATAAAGGAAATGGATGCTCCTTGATTCTCTGCATGAGATGCCATCCTGGGACACTGTGTTGACTGAGAACCAAGACGCATCCTTGTACTTCTTCACATAATTCACTCCTCTCCATAGCGCATTTTGGAGTCTGAATTTTGGAATCTGAGGGAAAATTCTCAAGGTTCTTTTTAATGAGTTGATCTTCTCTCCCCAATATAGTTTTGGGATAGGATATAGGTGGCATAAAACCCATACAAATTCTTGCCAATCCCTTTGATTCTTTCTTGGAATCCTGCTTTTAAAATTAAGACATGACATTGTACTGCTTCAGATGATGGCACATTCTGCTCCCTGTTTTGTTATTGTATTCATTTGTGTGATCAGATAGTAAGAAGCGAAGTTTCCATGACCTGACTTCACGCTGCCACACCTACCTAAAGTCTATTGTTTTATGACTTTGAATAACTACATCTTGTCACCAATGCTTGCTTTCCCCAGAATAGTTTGGCATGCTTTCATTTTATCATGTATGCCATATAAATGTACTATCAAAGAAAAATACCATCAAAACACTGAGATTCAATTACAAGTGAAATATTAGGCTTTATTTTTAATATATCTATCACATGGATTGAGTCCCACCTGAAAAACACAACACTAGACCTCATACTAGTGTTTCAGATTAGCAGATGTCCAGGTCTTTCCTTTCCTCATAGGTAACCTATGTGTGTGGTCAATTTTGGTAAAAGAATTTCAGTCATAAAGTAGTTTCCAGACATAATCTCCTTACTATCTAAGAGTAGAAGTTAGTGCTTTAAAATCAGACTTAGAAGGGCCAGAAGTTTGGCTCAGTGGCTTAAGCACCTGTCTGGCAGGTGTGAGGTTGTGGGTTCAATTCCTGGTGCCACAAAAATAAATAAATAAATAAATAAATAGATAGATAAATAGCTAAAAATAAAATAAAATAAAATAAAATTGAACCTAGTTGCTGGGGATTTAGCTCAGTGGCTTAATCGTCTGCTTGGCAGGCACAAGGTTGTGAGTTCAATCCCCAGTACCAAAAAAACCAAAAAAACAAAAAATAATTAAAGTCAGACTTAGAAAATAAATAAAGAAAAATAAAGTCAGACTCAGATGCTATCTTAGTTATTCTTCTTATTGCTGGGACAAAATACTCAATACACATAAGTTAAAGAAGGAAAGATTTATTTGTCTCACAGTGTGAAGAGGTTCTATTCAATAGTCGGCTGGTTCCAAGGAACAGTGGCATGACAGAGAGGCATCCCAGAGGAGAAACAGTCCATGGCAGGGTGGGCAGGTAGGCAGGAAGCAGCAGACCTGAGCCTTCCTTCTCTCTGTCCCATTTTACTCCATCCAGGCTGGAAGCCTATTGATTGGTGCCTCCCACACTCAGGGTAAGACTTCCCTCTTCAGTAAATCCATCCAGCCATACCCAGAACCAATACTAAGGAACTAAGTAATCCAGTTAGCACATACCTTTAATCCATATTCACACATCCTAGATCTAGCCACTTCCAAAAAGCCCCAGTTACATGTACATGAGGATTTGGGGGGACATCTAGACATAAGCAAAACAAAAACTTCATCAAGAACAAAATTAATAATCAGAAACAAAGCTCAAAAAGAAATGCTTTCCTTATTGATATTCTCAATCATATTTTCCCTTTGGAACCCTATTCCAAGGAAAAAATTTTAAATGTTTTTTAAAATAAGTTTATAGTGTTTTCCCAGTTGTTAAGACAAGATTCATGTTTCTGATTTTGCTCTTTGGGATTAGAGAGGGAGGAGAGGAATGATGGATAGCTGTAAAAGTACCCTTTCTGAAAAGGCATGGGGTGGGGTGACCCCCTCAAAAAGGATGCTTGCTCAGCCCCATCTTCAGCTCCACTTCAGCCTTTGAGCCCCCTGGTGGGCTGTCTTTCGTTGTTCACTCTGAATTTAGGAAAAGAATCAGCAAGTTCAATGAATTAAGCTGCTCGTGACATTAATAAAGCTCACGAAGCTAGAAAAGGAAAACTCTGTGTCTTGGTCTGTCTTGTACCACTATACACAATGTCAAATATTGGCTAATTTATAAAGAATGGAAATAGATTCTCTTACCACTCCAGAGGCTGGAAAGTCCTAGATCTAGGCACCAGCCTTTGATACAGCTGTGCGCGTGTGTGTATGTGTATGTGTATATTGGGAATTGGACCTACAGCCTCCTGCATGGTGCATGGTAAGCAAATCTTCTACTACTGAGCTAAGCTCCAGTTCTTTCTTTACATTTTATTTTGAGGCAGGGTCTCACTAAGTTCATCAGCTTTCTTGTTGCATGGCTGAGGGGTGGAAAGACCAGAGGAGCAGAGACGCAGAGACGTAGAGACCAGAGACGCATATCCTCCACCAGGCTCCCCTACAAGGGTACCAATTCCATCATGATCATGGTGGAAGGGGTGATGAAGCTGCACTTTGAAGGGGACACACCTGCACCTGCATTTTGAAGGGGACACACTTAGACCACAGTGTCTAGACTGTTGGGTATATCTGATCCTCACTGTCTTTCCAGTAGCTGTGTCCAGCAGCTCTCTGGCCCTCCTGGGCTGCAGTGCCTGCTGAACTGCCCCATATGGAGTCGGCGGGTCACACATCAGCCCCAGCCTTCTCCAATTCACATCCACAAAACTGCCCAGATGGCTCCTTCTCCCAGAGGACAGCACCAATCTACTGACCAGCCCTTGGGATTCTGCTTGACCCTCCTTCACCTCTGCTGGCTCAAATCCAGTCAGGACACAAACATCTGAGACGTCTCCACGATGTCCCTTTCCGTCATCACTCCTCTTTATCTCCGTGTGGCAGACTGTGACCTCACACAAGTCCCGTGGGTAGATGGTGTCTAACTGTAACCACGCCTGCATCCCCCGTGCTCCTGCGCTAGACAGTCCTGACGCTCTACCACCACAGCGGCCACTTCCCCTCCCCTCTGAACCCCAGCTGGCCCTGTAACCCACAAACGCAGCATGGCTGTAATTTAGAAATAATTTCCAGCACTGGACCTTAAGGCATCTACAGCTCTCACCTTTGCCGACCAGTGAGCAGGGAGGCTGCCCATCTTGCCACTCGGGGCCTGGTCCACACAGTGGGACACATGGGATGCTCCTGTGTGATGCCACCACATGGGGGGGGTGGCTCTTACACAGCAGCAGACAGCAAAAATAACCCTCCACCTCCATCCCTTGACTGTAGCTCTGTGTCCTGAGCCTGTGGGGCCACACCCCTGCTTTCCCACTGACCCAGTACCAGCCCCCTCAGCCCCTTGCTGATTGGCATCCCCTATCTGCCCCTGCTGCCCCACCCAACCTCAGCTCCATCAACCCTTCCTTCACAATTCCTCTCCCAGACCCCTCCCCACCCTAAGCATCTCCCCAGGCAGAGCACCCCAGGACGCGTTGGCCAGGGCGAGCTTTCTCCATCTCACCGTCCCTCATGTGAATCCTAGAGGATCTGAGCTCTCTCTGCATCTGTTCCACTGATACCTCCTCCCAGCTGTCTTGCCCAGGTCTGACACCATGTTGGAATCACCAGGGCAGATGCTTAAGAATATAGACTCCTCAACTTCTTCCCCCCCATGGAGTAGGGTTCTGGGTGAAGCACCCTAAAAGTTACTGACAGAGCCCAGCAGAAAACAGCATCAGGGCCTGACTTCCTATTGGAATCCTTTGCCAAGTTGTCTGTGCCACTTGCTGGTGTCCCCAGAAGAGGACTGCCGAGTCATCTCTGCCTGGGTCCAGCCTTCACCTACACTGAGCATGGGCAGAAGAGTTGCTTCCAGGAGGTCTGGAAGACAGAGGCAGAAGGCCAGGTGGTCCCATCCCGCCGGAGGGAAGAGGAAAGCCAGGGAGCCAGAAGGCAGGCGCAGCTCCGGCGCAGGAGGCCCTGCCCTGGGTCCTCCGATAAGCCGCACGTGGGGGTGGGGCCGTGTCAGCCAGTCTCTGCACCGGGGCTGGACTAGTGCCTGGAATGTAATGACATCGCCTAACTGCACAGGAACGTTCATGGCTATGGAGCGGAGTGGAGCGAATGGCTGCAGTGGGTAACCAAGGGGAAACAGACCGGCCCCACCTGGGGCCTCCCCATCGCATGTCTCTCCAGCTGGCCCTGGCCAGGCACCAACGGCCACCATACAAGGCACACTTCCTCCAGCACAGCCCAGGATGCACAAAGACCTGCCCACAGCCCTGGTCAGTCCCCCATAACGTGCTGCTCAGCATCTCCATATCTAAGGGTGTCCGGTCGTCACGTCAAATCCCACGGCTGCTTCCAGAAAGGCTGTTTCTCACAACTGCTGGGTTCCACTCTGAGTCAGCAACTCTTAGCCTCAGGCCTGAGAGATTCTGGATTTATTAAGGGCAGAAGGAGACAGAGAGAGAGAAGGGCAAAAGAGGAGTAAAATGATGGCAAGTGTCCTCAGACGTGCTCTCTTCAGCACCAAGTACCCAAGAGGCAGGTAATGAGCACCCACTAGCTTTCCACTAGAAACCAGACTTTGCATACTCTTTCTTTCTATTGGACAATGTTTGTTGTTGTTTTGGTTTTCTTTTCTTTTTTAAGAAATTTGCTTCTGGAGTACATGAGAATGATAGAGCTTATGATGCTGCAGCCTCTCCTACATATTCCAGCAAAGGAGATCCAGGCTGAAATGGGGGTCAGCCCTACCTCAGCAACCACTGCTGCCTGGCAGGGCCTGGGCACACTCCCCAGGTGCTGGCTGCCACCCTTTGCCTTTGCTCTACAGCTCTTCACTCCCGACCTTCCAAGCTGCACCGGGCCTGATGCCTGTGCCCTGAAACCCCCTCACCCTCAGCGCTGTGAGTACTCACTCCTCTCAGATGCATGCCTGGCCCATGACAGCCTAGCCCTGGGCATGAGGCACTGGAGCAGAGGGGCACACTTGGGGGCCCAGCCTCCCCCACCCCGCTGTGGTCTCTGCTGTCTGCATAGCCAGCTTGCAGCAGCTGGACACCCTAGAAAGCAGCAGGTGGGAGGGTCTGCTGCAGCTGAGGCACAGAAACACCAAAGAAAGGAAGAGGCTCCTTTCCCTCCACCAGCTTCTGCAGGAGGAACTGCCCAGCAGGCCGGTGTGGACATCAGTGCTGCGGAGTGACCCGCTGCTGGCAGCTGTAGGGAAGGCAGGCCCAGGACCACAGGGAGGGCTGGCCTGGGACTCTCCGCAGAGAAGTGGGGGACGCACTCCACAGCAGAAAGGCCTCCAAGACTGCGTCCACCGAGACAGCACCAGAAGAGGTGAGTCTACCCTGGACTGCAGACTGGAGAAAGGAAGATGGGTTCCCGGCCCAGGCCAAGCTCACGGGAAGCCGGCCAAGCACTGAGGACAGAAAACCCAGAGTGAGGAGGACAGGCTGGCTGAGCACAGGAGAAGCAACGGAAGTCAAGGAAAGAAAAATCCAGAAGGTAACCAAGAAGGGAGACACCGTGCTGAGCGCAGGCGAGGAGACCTGGAGCAGGGGTCAGGCCCACCCATCACACGGGGTCTCCCTGGACGCCCGCAGGGCCTGCACTGTGCCGACGACGGCGGGCACCGCGGAGCCCCTGCTGGCCACGCCCCTCAGATGAGGGAGGAGGCTGGGCTCCTGTTTCTGTCACCCCAACCAAGGACCCACAACTGTGGGTCCCCAGTAGCCCAGTATTTCCTGGTTTTCACTTCCTATTAGCAAAAGAGAAAATTACAACTTCCAGGCTGATGAGTTTTCAGCAGTTAGCTAGCGTTCCCTTCACTGATCATATAAAGTAAGTTTGATCATGCTGTGTCATCAAGTTAATGGAGTTATTCCTCATCTTCATATTTGACTCTTATTTTTTACCAAAACAGAAAACCGAGGTTTGATACATACCCATATCCACATTTACCAGATTTGCTTTACAAATGTCCTTTTGCATACACATAACATTGCCCTATTAAAAATTCAGTCAAGAGCCAAGTATGGCTGCAATCCCAACACTCAGGAGGCTGAGGCATAAGGATTGCTGTGAGTTCGAGGACAGCCTGGGCTACATGGCAAGACTGTCTCAGAAACAACAACAAAAATTCAGTGAAAAGAATCTGCATGTTTATTTTTATAACGTTATAAAATGGATAAATTACATGAGTGCTGCGTCCTTTTAGTCCTAACTTGACCGATTTTATTGTCATTCCCACACCTTGGATTCCAAATTTTTTTTCTAGTGGCATTTGTAAGAGTCCTTGAAATGCTTATTTGCATGTTTGGCTGAACTGAAGAAACAATGTTAGATTTCTATCCTAACAGAAAGTAAGAATAACTTGGCTAATTTATTTTAAAGGGAGAACTGACTTTGTCAATTAGATTATGTGGCAGATGTCTTACATAAATTTAGTAAACCAAACATATAGTTCTAAGGTTTTGGTTAAAAAAAAAATTCAAAACACATGATAACAAAAAAGTACTATATTAAAAATGTCTCCACAAAAGTGGAAGGAAATAACAGTATGTTGATCTTCCCAAAAGTTTTAAAAATATGTCTGGTGAAACAAGGTGCCTCTAAGTGAAAGAATATTCAAAATCATTAACAGATAATTGACAACATTGTGAAAGATATTTTCATACACCTCCCAGTAACTGAAGACACGAGCACCTCTCTGATGAGGAAGAACAAATTCTTTTCCAAGCCAGGTGTTTCCCAATTCTTTGCTTTTAACAAAATTAAAAATAATTTTGACATAAATCACTGTATGATTTCTGGCAAATAACTCAAAAGGTATTCAAGGACTCAAGTGACAGTGACATCACAACATTTCATTTCTGTGTCTTTATTTATATGAACACATATTTTTCAAGCATGTCTGTAAAAAGAAGAGTAGCTTAAGAAATAGTCGCTGGGTTCTGCTTAACTGCATATGTAGTGATATCATGCAGAGACGCAAGAATTAATTAGAAAAAATCTTATTCACCTCATTAATAAGTGTGTTCCCAATAAAGTTACTTATATCGAATCTTTTAAAAATTTAATGTCTTTTATTTTTTAACAATTATGTATTGTTTATAACTTAATACAGAAATCTTTTTTAAGCACTTAAGCCTTATGGTTCCAGGAAAGAAAACAAATTTTAAATTAAGAAGACATATCTTAATGTGATTAGTATAAAAGGACAATAAATAAAAATATATAAGCATGAAATATATGTGCATTAATAAAAATTCTATGAGAGAAGTACAATAAATATGAATTCATGTACAAAAGGAAAATATAAAACTTCAGAGCATTGAAAAGAATTTGTTTAGACATTTCTTTAATTGAATGAAAGGGATTTCAAGTCTCTATGGCATTTAAATTCCACTGGATAATCATTTGATATTAAATTCTGAGGCAAATCTGCCAACCGCCACAGCACATTGGAAGTTGCGTGCCTTGCAATCATGTAAGCAGAGGATGTGGCAGTGTAGGTACCAGCTTTCTAACAAGCACAGTCCGTTTTTCAAAAAGCTGCATGAACCAACGATCAGCAGAACACCGTCCTGGCCTCGAGCACGAGCACTTTCAAGGCCAAGTCGTGCAGCCTACAGCCCCGCACCAGCACCACCTCGCTCACGTGATCAAAGCCACTGGGCTGCTGTGGCAGAAACGGCAGCCAAGAGCAAGAAAGATGGCAGGGACAGACCACGGGGGGAAAGCGGGCCGCCCTGGGAGAGGCCCTGGGGGACAAGGAGAACACACCGGCCACACCTGCTCCTGCCCCACCTGTCCAGGACGCATCACAGCGAAGCCAGGGTGTGGTGGGGTGCCCTGTGCTCCTAGTTTCTCAGTCTCTGTCGCATGGGTACCAATTCTTGGGCTCAGGAGCAGGAATGAGCCACTGCAGTGCCAGGGCACCACAAGTGTGGCAGGGCAGGCTGGATAATGAAAGGTCAGTTGCTGCCTGCTTGGAAGGGACACACGAGACATGCATGGACAGCCAAGCTTTGCTTCAGTCACGACTAAACTTGACACTGAAATTTCAAATATAAACTCGGTGACTTGTCACTATGAAAAACGCACTGCCTCTGGGTGCTGACATGATACAGCTGTACTCAGAATTTTGAGGTCTATGTCTTAAATTGAAGAATGGGTTAATTTACTTGAAATCTTTAAGTCAAAAACAACACAAACCCACAACAAAATTTTTTCATAAGCCATTTAATTCAATTAAATGAGCCATAATATTTTCCCATTATTTCATTTAAAATATTTACATCCATCAAAGAGAAATACAAAGAATGAGACAAAAACAGCATTACCCGAAAAAATTTGCTGGCATTTGAAAAATAAAAGTAATACAGACAAGAAAATGCAAAGACAAGGCACAGACTAGGAGGAAAAATTTGAAAATAATGCATCTGACAAGGGACTTCTACCAGAAAACACAAAGAACCCTCAAAACTCAAGACCAAGACCTCATACAAAGTCCAGGGTTTACTCATGATGGAATAGTGTTTGACAAATACACCAGGTGATGAAATGTGTCACCATCAGCAGAAACTGGGTGTTACATGGCAACCAGTTGTATTATCTCTGCAACTTTTCTATAAATTTAAAAGTGTGCCAAAATAAAGTTCATTCGGGAAAACCCAACAGAGAGGAAATAACCAAATTCACCAATAGACAAAAGACTTGAATCAGCACTTCATTAAAGAGAATATATGAACATCAGGCCACTGGAAAGTATCAAACATACTGACAAGAAGAGCAGAAGAAAGATCTCCGATAACTCCTCCACAGAAGCACAGAACTCTGGCAGAAACCGTCTACATTGACTCTGGCTGCAGGATGCTGATTATTAACCAGAGATTTGTGACACTCTGAAGAGCATTCATTTTTTAAAAACAGAACCAAATCTCAGTAAGGACAGTGAACTTGGTGACATTTAACTTGCCCTATATCCAACCACCTCCCTCCTGCCTCAACTGCACAGGGTTCTGGTAAACAAACAGACTTGGAGATTAAACAACACAACTCTAGATAAAGAATTAGGCAAAAAAGTCTAAAAAGTTTACAATGTTTTGATCTCAATTAAAATGAAATTACAACTTTCAAAAATGTGACATACAATGAAAGCGGTGCTTGAAAGGTAGCTAGAGCATTGAACAAAACGCTAGAAAGAAAGAAAGATCTAAAATCAATAATCAGAGTTTCTTTTACCTTAAGACTAGAGAAAGAAGAGCAATATGAGCCTATAGCAAGGAGAAGAAATATAAAAATTAGGGAATCAATGAAGTCATCACTTAGGATATCATGCCTAGTAAAAGCATATTATGAACAACTCTAACCCCATAAATTTAGTAGCATAGACAAATGGAACTGTGGTAGATTAATTAATGGTCAACTTGAGTGGGACGCCCAGCTGAACTAAGTCAGCATGATTCTGGGCCTGGAAGACCATCTGAAGGTTGCGGAGAATAGAATTAAAGGAGAACTGGAGGGGAGGATGGTGTGCTGTTGATTTCCTGGAGAAGCTCGCCATGAATGGTTTTTCTGATACAACTCAGCTGTTCTTTTCGAGAGAGCCCTGGTCCTAACTTGACTATCACTTCCTGGCTCCTGTGCAGATCCCT
>RJWM01038905.1:0-16452 GCA_004363535.1 Dasyprocta punctata | reverse complement strand
TGGGGAAAAGGAACCCTTCTATTTAGTTGGTGGGAATGTACAATCATTTTGGAAATTAAACTGGAAATCACATTTGACCCAGCTATTCCCCTCCTAGGTATCTTACTAAAAGAGTTAGAGACATCATATTACAGTGTACAAGCATACCCATGTTTATAGCAGCACAATTCATGATAGCTAAATTTTGGAAGCAACATATGTGTTCATCAATAGATGAATGGATAAAGAAAGTCTGGCATTTATACATAATGAAGTACTACTTTGCCATAAAAATAAACCAAATCATTTATAAGAAAATGGATGCACCTTGAGACCATAATATTAAGAGAAACAAGCTGGACCCACAGCTTAAATATGGTAAAGTTGCTCTTATATGAAAAACCCAAAATATAAATAAAGTCCAAAATAAAGGAAAAATCGTAAAAAATAAGGAGATAAATCTTTCTCATATGGAAGAGGGTTAAGAGGTGAGAGGGTAATGGGGGGAAAGAGGTTGAAAAAAAGAATTAAGATGCGTCATATACAAGTACCAACTCCCCATAAGGAAGGTAACCGTTACGTATTAGAAGCATGTGCTAATAAAAAATAAAACCTGAAGAAATTCACATCTATAATCTGCCGTCTGTACACTAATCTTTAAAAATCTATTGTCTTGATAGGAAATAGGGGGATAGATCTTTTGCAGATAGGAAGGAGGCTAAGAGATGGAGGGAGAGGGAGGGAGGAGAGGGGAAGGGTATAAAAGATAATTGAGATATGTTTCATACATGGACCACGTCCCCACAAGGAATGTGGTCAGTATGTATCACAAATACACACTAATAAAAAATTAGAACTGCAAAATGAAAGTAAAATCTATTGTTGTGATTTTCTTATTAAGCTATAGAAATTCTCAGATATTTTGAATTATTAGTAAACACTGCTTGAGGACATTATCAAGAGAGGTCAGGCATGGTGGTGCACACCTGGAATCCCAGCCCTCAGGAGGCTGAGGCAGGAGGATCACCGTGAGTTCAAAGCCAGCCTGTGCTACATAGTTCAAGACCAACCTGAATTTCATACCAAGACCTAGTCTCAAAAAACAAAAGAAAATATAAGAAAGAAAAAGAAAATGTTATGTAGAGAAAAATGAACAATATGGTAGAAGACATTTTAAGTTGATATGTTTCACATTGTTTGTTACATTAGTACATACAAAAGCTATTGAAATGGGGCTAGGGGTTTAGCTCAGCAGCACAAGCACCTGCCTAGCAAGTGCAAGGTCATGAATTCGATCCCCGAAACCAAAAAAAAAGCTATTTAAAATCTTAGTTGATCCTGACCTGCATACTGCCGCTTGCTTCCGAGGTCAATTACACTATTCTCCTCTCCTTCGTCAAGGAATTGGATTTCCTTCTCATGCAAAAGCCGTGCAATCTTGACCTGTTGCTGTTTGACCCGGGTCTCCAGCAGGTGCACCTGTGCTCTGAGCCTCGCCTGCTCCTGGGAACAGTCCTCCAGGTCCTGCAAAGCAATGTGCACCTCATTGTCATGAAAAATAAATGCTGCTAATAATTTGGATAGATCAGTTATTCAATTCAATTGAATAACTCCAACTCCCATTAAGAATATTCCAGAAGGCTTGCAGTTTAAATGTCACTGGGGTCTGAGGAATGTCAACTATTCAACATGGAAGCGGAGGTTGATAAATTGGAACTGATGTTCCAGAAAGCTGACACCAATCTCCGTTACATTCAGTACAGGTTGGAATATGAAATCAAGACTAATCATCCTGATTCAGCAGGCGAGAAAAGTCCAGCTACACTCTCACAGGAATTGTCAGTGATAAAGTCTCAATACCAAACTTTGTATGCATGCTTTAAACCTACTGCTATTGAGCAGAAAGAGACTAAGAGCTGCGTTTATACTACTTTGAATAAGATTATGACATGATACAAGAACTCCAAAGAGGTGGAGCTGTCACCATTGACTGAAGAAGGAAAAAACCGCAACAGAGCAGTTAAAATCTCATACACCACACTTAGGAAGAAACAGAATTGCAAAAGGGAACTCAAATGAAGAAGAGATTAATTCCAGAGAAATACAGGGAGATGTCTTAGTAACAGTTCAAGAGTAGAGGTGGGCAGTGGTCAAGGAGGAGGAGGTTTGGTTTGGGTGACAAGGTCGTGAGCTTTCCTTAAGAGAAGGACTAAGAGGGCCGGGAGTTTGGCACAGCAGCTTAAGTGCCTGTCTGGCAGGTGCGAACCTGTGAGTTCGATCCCCGGTGCCACAAAAAAAAAAAAAAAAAAGAGAAGGACTAAGAAGGGCAGATACCATATTAATAAAATTCATCCAAAGGACGGAATGAATATGAAAGGATTTAAATATACATACATACATGTCATTTTAGGTCAGCAAGTCCCTTAATACCAATTTTTATCTGGTTTTTTTTTTTGTATTGTTCAAATAATAGATATTCTGGCCTGTCATTAAAAAAGAATATTATTCCAATGATAAAGTGGTTTGAAAATTTCTAATACTATTTGCCATTTGAAGAATAAGAAATCATAGCTTATACTAGAGCTCCTGAACTACAGAACTATAAGAGTACAGTGCATAGTAATTGGAATCACTGTGCTAGGAGCTTTGATTTCCATAGCAACACGTAAGGCAGGAGTGGGTTCCATCCTGATGGAAAGACTCCCTCATGAATTCTTTGTGGGTAGGAGGAGTCAGGGTTCCAATCCAGTTCAAGAGCCAAGCTCTCTGTCTCCACCTGATACCACCTATACATTTTGCAGGGAAGTGCTTTGCAGAAGTTTGTAGTATCATTAGTATGTCAACTCCTAAAATAAATGAGGCTTTTGAATAACTCTAAGGAAGATACGCTTTTTAAATGATTTAGTGTTGGACCAGAGATTTAGTTCAGTGGCACAGTGCCTGTCTGGCAAGTGTGAAGTCCTGAGTTCAATTCCCAGTAACCTCCCCCACAAAAAAGATTCAGTACTTCTAATTTGATGAAATGTGGCCATCTTCATAAAGGATGCTAATTTAGACACATCCCCCAGTACCTCACTTATCTACCTGTTGCTGGAAATTCTACTAGAGTCATTTTAACTATTATTTCTAAATTTACAACTTTGTGTTCATTCCATAAATAAATCTGAGGACCTAGTGCATTCCAGGCACTCTGCTAGACCATCACAATAGGCCAGTTAGATATGTTATTTTGGATTAAAGAAAGAAGTCATACTGCCTCCCTATAAAAGACTTTTAATATACTTCATGAGAAATCAATTATTACAACACCTTTGGTCATGTCCAGATACAGATTTATCAAAGAGCTAAATTTTACCTTAAGCAAATTCAATAGCTTTTAAAACATCTCAGACTTAAGCTGTATTCAAAGTATAGATTTCAGGACAGGCATTCAACCTCAAAACTGAAAGTCATAGAACAATAAAGAATCAGTGTTATAAACCTCTCTCTCTCTCATCTCTAGCACAAATCACTGAATCTCTGCCATTTTTTCTATGATTATTTCCTACTTGATCTTGGTATTCTTATTATGGTTTGTGTCCTCCCCAAAAGCCTCATGTAGTCTCAGATGGGACTTTTGGAAAAATGACTGAATCTACAGCATGTGATGCTGGGATTAAGGGCATATGAGTAGTAAATCAGTTCACTGTTTGGTTTGGCACTGCCCTAATAGGAGTAGTCTGGATAAGAAAAAAGGGGCAGACAGATATTGCTAAGACCCTTGCTGCTTTTACTAACTTGTGGGCACCAAGACCTGTTCTCTGCAATGCCCCTCTGCCAAGCCATCCTATCTTGGAGCCAGCCAGTTATGGAATGAAACCTCTACCAACTGAGAACCAAACAAAACTTTTCCCCTTTAATGCAGGATGTTGGGTATTTTGTCTCAGCAATGAAAGAAAAGTAAACCCTCTTATCACACCTTGATTTATCCTATTTGAGAGAGTGATTTGCTGAGCTCCTTGAGTCACACAGGCTAAAAAGTGAAGAACATTTTATGGTGCCTGAATCTGGAGTGGTTAACAACAGTAGGAAACTGTTAAATAGAATTCACTAACGCAATTTAAAACTGATAGATATTACTGTACAAGAGCCAGGCGTGGCAGCATATGCCTTTAATCCCAGCACTTGGGAGGCTGAGGTAGGAGAAGCATAGTGAGTTCGAGGCTGGTTTGGACTACAACATGAGTGCAAGGCCAGACTGAACTACCTAATGTGACCCTGCCTCAAAAAAACTAGGCTCAGGAGTTTGGCTCAGTGGCTTAAGTGCCTGCTTGGCAGTTGCGAGGTTGTAAGTTTGAGTCCTGGTACCCCCCCGCAAAAAAATTACTGTACAAGCCAAGTATTTCCAGTCTCTCAACTGCACGTATAGGTTATTTAAAGTTTACAAGTTTTCCTTTTCCCAGAACTTTGAGTAAATAGATATATTCTCTTTTTTGGCTCATAAATGGAGGCAGACACAAGTTCACTATAATTACTTTTAAAGAATCTGTGTAAACTGGGTGTGATGTTAATGGACACCTACAATACCAGTGATCTGGAAGGCTGAGGCAGGAGGATAGAAAGTTCAAGTCCAACCTTGGCAATTTAGTGACGTAGTGAGACCCTGTCTCAAAGTTTAAGAAGTTTAAAAAAGGATGGGTATAAAAAGCAGCACAAAGTCTCTGGGTTCAATCCCGAATACCATACTGCCATCCAAAAAAGAAGAAGAAGAGGAAGGAAGAAGGAAAAAAGAGAAGGAGGAGAAAGGAGAGGAAAAAGAGGAAGAGGAAGAGGAGGACAAGAAGAAAAAAAAGAGCGTGGGTAGTCTACTCTAATAGTGATCAATATTAGAAAGTCCAAGGTCAATTCTAATTACTAAATTCCTAATATTATGTAAAAAAAGGAAATAATTCAGACAATTAAAAAATACTTGTTGTGCATATGAGTTTTTACTCTAAAAAATTCTTTTTAACATTTTCTCAGTGTTCCTGTGTGCCAGGTGCTCCCACAAAACTTTTTCATTCCTCTCATTGTTAGCTGAATTTTTTTCAGTTAGTGACAAGTGACTACAGGTTTTCTACTACATTAAAGAAAATCCAGTTCAAAGCAGGTATTTCACACACGATAGTGGTTTCCACTATCAGCTTACCCAGCTTTCCCCGAACGTTAGCAGAACAGTGGCAACAAGGACGAAACCAAATGTCTTCACCATTTTCCCCATTGAAAAAACTGCAAGAACAAAAACAATTCTTTAAACTTTTTTTCCCCTCATACTGGAGATTGACAAGGCCTTCCAAATGCTAGGCAAGTGCTCTACCACCAAGCCATGTCCCCTGCTTAGAATTTTATCAGTGTATCAACTTTGAATTTTTCATGAAGCCAGAGTTGGATTTAGACTCAGGTAGCTCCAGGAGATCTGATGAAGCTCTAGGCCGTCCCTAATCTCTGAGTCCCTAGAAAACTGTCACAGACGCCCCCAGACTGCTGCCTTCACAAAGTGATGCTTGGGAGGACCTTGAATAGAATGGCACTCGTTCAGTGACACAAACATAGGAGAAACTCTCATTCTGCTAGGGGTCCTAACGTGCTTCTTGGCTGATGGAGTGGGAAAGGCACAGGCTGTGTAAGTACAAAGACCTGCGTCCACATTTTGACTGAGACACATCTTGGTTGTGTGATCTCAGACAACTTCCTACAGTGCTCCTGGTCTAGAAAATGGAAATAATAATTGCTATTACTAAGTTTCAGGGTTGTGGAAATTTTCAGATAATATTTTTAGGTATCCTGACATATAAGGGCTCAATCAGATTATTCTTATTTTTAAAAGAAGAAAGTTGTAATGAATTAGAGATGATATGCACTGTTTTTTCTTGATGTCTTAATATTTAGGTAAGGGAACAAAATTAACATAAAATATTAAGTTCTGCTTAAAATTTGGGAGAAAAATTAACTTTATACACAAGGGATCAAACCCAGGACCTTGCACATTCTCGGCAAGTGCTTTACATGCCCAATGCTTAAGTCAATATCAAAGTTATTAGTCTTGATGAAAAGTTTTTGTTCAGATTCAGAATAGTTTCTGTGCACTACCTCAAGGATGAGCTTTCACAAATTTTAGAAACAAAGAATCCTGTAAGGACGGAATATACTTGCATTATCTTCAAACAAATGTTATACCTGTGATTTCTGCTTTTAAAAAGATACTGAAATTTACTGATTTGTAAGTCTATTTTTATGCCTGTACCCCTTCATCACTAGTCCTATTCATGAAGTACTTGTCCCACTTTGATGTAACTGAAGAAATGGTGCATAAATTTTGCTACTCATGAGCTCTCTCAGGAGTTTTAAGAAAAATCTTCACATCCACGCATTAAACGCAATGACCAAAGTGGCAGCAGGCCTTAGAAGGTTTTAAAGAATCCATGTTGATCCCATCATTTAGTGAATTTTGGGAACCAATGATGTAAGAATTTAACAGACAAAAAAATTTTGTGTCTATACCAACAAAATAGATAGATAGTTCTTACTCCTTCTGGGGCCAATATAAAACAGTTACAGAATTGCAGGAGTCTCACTTGAATTTGGTACCAAATCACGGATTGCTACTTTGGGAAGAATTGTAAAATGTAATGTAAATTTGTAGAACATGTGAAATTTATGAATTCCAGAGAGTTATAAAAGGTATGCTAGACATGTGTATAATTTTACTTCACACAGTTGTACTACTGAGTCTTTTTTATAACTTTCATAGACTGAAGTTAAGCCTTTGATTTAATCCACAAACAACCCTAAAAGGCAGGTATAAGCAGATGAGTCAATCAAAAGTGTTAAATCACTTTCTTCAAATCACAGCCAGGCGTGCCTGTGCATGCCTGTAATTCCAGTACTCAGGAGGCTGAGGTAGGAGGATCATTGCAAGTTTGAGACCAGCCTGGGCTACAAAGTGCTATGCAGTTCAAGGCCAGCCTGAACTGCATAGCAAGACCCTGTCTCAAAAAAAAAAAAAAAAAAAAAAAAAAAAAAGGAAAAGGAAACAAACAAAAGAAAAAAAGATCACACAACTGGTATATGAAAGACCTGGCAATTGCGGGATTTTCCCCCTTGGAGGTCAGGGCCCTTAGTCAGCACTCCGCAGGCTCTTGTGGCTCTGCTCCTGCTGCATGCAGGAAAACAGGCTGCAGCGTGGTCCTGCAACCTGGCCTGCACGGTACAACATCACTCTCACTCCTGAACGTGGCTGTGACTTGTTTCCAAATCATATGCTCTTTCAAAAGGATGTCAGGTTAACTTAGCCAGAGGAGACACAGCTGCACAAATGCAGAAGCAGCCCTGGGACTGGTAGCGTCAGCAAGAGTCTACCCATCATTAGCTACCAGCTCAGCACCGGGCGAGGTGCTATGAAAAACATAGATGCCTCAATAATGTGTTGGAGAAGAAGTAAAAACAAATAGCATGAGAATTTAAAACTGTCTAAATCAGGTATACATGAAATCATGTATAATTAAATATAGAATGAAACTTCTCCAGATAACTGCTCAAGATAGCGTATATAATTACTTCCTCCACTTTAATCCCATAGTACTACTTTGCACGAGCCATTATTCACTGGGTTGATACTGTTCTGTGCCCACTGTGTTCTAGGCATTGTGCCAGGTGACAGAAGTATCTTTTGGCTGTGATTTACTTGTCACTCTCTACTTCCCTTTGTGCCTTACGGTAAGATTTTTGAAAGCTAAAACGACACTGTGCTTATTGCTCTATCCTCAGCATTTAATTCACTGTGGTGACGCACGTAAAAATGCAAGTGTCGCCTCTGCAGACATCATTCCCCAGGAAGCAAAAGCCTTTCCGGAGAGGAAAACGTTATTTCTTAGCCATAAAACTTGTCCGTTTGAGCCGGGCCTGGTGGCACACGCCTTTAATCCCAGCACTCGGGAGGCTGAGGTAGGAGGAGTGTTGTGAGTTCGAGGCCAGCTTGGGCTACAACGCGAGCGCAAGGCCGGCCTGAGCTACATAGCGTGACCCTGCCTCAAAAAAAAAACTAGGGCTGGGAGTTTGGTGCAGTGGCTTAAGCGCCTAACTTGTCCGTTTGTGCTGACATACTTTCTATGTCCATAGAAAAACAAAGATTTGGGTGTATGTTTGAAGTTAAATGCTAAAAAGGAATTGTGGGCTGTAGCTTGGGTAAAAACCTGAGTTTATATTTTCCTTTCTCACAAAACCCAACTAAAAAAAGGAGGAAAGAAAAAATGTGGAAGACATAAATTGACAAAGTCATAGAGAAAAGGAGAGGAACAGACACTGGGTGTGAGAGGACAGAAGGCCCCTGGGGGATTGGGCCACGCTGCCCCAGCGGAGCAACAGCAGCCCGGGCAGCAGGAGAAGTGCCGGCCCCAGGACTTGGGCGGGGCTGGGGGCCGCCCCCTGGTTCCCCAGGCAGCGTGCAGGCAGTGCGCCAACCCCAGCCCTCACCTGAGTCCTGAGTGCCCAGGGGGACGCTGCCTTCCCGAGACAGCAGACGACGCACACTGACTCACTAGATTCACTTGCTGTTGAGGCCCAGCTAGAGTCTAGCGGGGTGCTGGTGGCCAGTGGGGAGACCAGGCTCTAAAGGGCTGCGCACCCTGCTTCTCCACAAGGCCCTCTACCCCGCGGCCGGGCTCCGCCCACCGCTATCCCAACAGGGACACGAGATACACTCTCTGGAAGGGCTGAGTAGCCTCAAAGAGGAGATCTGCACAGACTGATACGGGAGTCTTGATGGCGCATTCTTCCAAAAATCCCGCTGGTCGACCAGCCTCCTTTATGCCCACAAGAAAAATACAGGCACAACCAATATTTCGCTTATTTCTTTTAAAGGAGATTTTCTCTGACGGAAGACATAGTTTAACTTCAGTTTCTCTCTCTCTCTCTCTCTCTCTCTCTCTCTCTCTCTCTCTCTCTCTCTCTCTCTCTCTCTCTCTCCCTGCTCTTACATTTCTGTGGAAAAACAGGTATAGTGGTATATACATGCAATCCCAACACTTTGGGAGGCTGAGGCAGGAAGATCTCTAGCCCAACTTGGACAATTTAGCAACTTAACAAACCCCTATATGCCATATAATATTTCTATACTATACTATTTTCCTATTTAAACTGGAAATACATCAAGTTTACTTTTTCTACTACATTGTAAGGCTTCTAAATTAACTACTCTTTTTCAAAATAGAAAAGACCAGTTTCCCTAGACTTTAACACTCTTCATTCTTTCACTTATTTGCTATTATATAAAATTGCTATTTGGGACAGTCATATCTGTCCCCGACCCCCTCCAAAATGTTGCAATTCCCAGACTGATCCCTGTCTGAGACTCTGGTAGCTCTTTAGTGTATTCATACTTTGCAAAAGCATTTATTGAATGCATACTAAAGGCTAGGCAAAGTGCTGGCAATGGGCTGAGAATACTGAAATGAAACTCAGTCCTGTCTAAGTAAATCATGGTATAATAAGAATTCTGAGGCCTTTGAAAATAGTTTGATTAGATCAGTGACAGGCTTTTACAAAAGAAATTGAATGTTAAACCTTAAAGAATTGAAATTTTCAGCCATTAATTTCAGGACTGTGGAAGGTCAAGACAGGAGAATTCCAGATTCTAGCCCAGCCTGAGTGATTTAGTGGCTTAACCAGAGCTTGTCTCAAAAGAAGAGTTGGGGATGTAACTCAGAGTGAAGGCCCTGGGTTCTATTCTCACTTAAAAAAAAAAAAAGAAGCAATCTAATGAGAGAAGTAGTTTGAGTGAATATGTTACTTACCAAAATCAGCCACTCCTATGGAGGAGCTAAAGTCCATTATGAAAAATCAGAAATCAGACTAAAGAATGAGGAAGTAATACTCAAGTCCCCTGCCTGGCCACATTTTGAGGGTCACAGAGTGAGCTGGAGTGTCAGCAATCTGCCAGTTGTGGTGGTGCACACCTGTAATCCCAGCACTCTGGAGGCTGAGGCAGGAGGATCACTTCAAATTTGAGGCCAGCCCAGGCTATAAAGTGAGTTTAAGGGCAGCCTGAACTGCATAGCAAAACCCTTTCTCAAAAAGATATATATATTTTAAAAAGAAAAATAAACACTCCATGTTGTAAAAAAAAACCATATAATTCAAAGCAGGAATTCAAAGAAATATTTAGATGAACCAGTCACAAAAAACAAATATTATAGATTCCATTTACATAAGGTACCTAATGTACTGAAATTCACAGAGACAGAAAGTAGAATGGTGACTTCAGGAACAAGAAATGGGAGGGATTGACAAGTCCCTTTTTAATGGATTCAGAATTTCAACTTGGTAAATTAAAAAATTCTAGAAATTGATGGTGGTGATTGTTACATTCTATTCTTAAAAATGATAAAAACAATTGTTATGGTTTAGACCTGGGGACCCCCGCAAAAGCCTCATGCGTTTGGGAAGTGATTGGATCATGGGTCGCCATGCTCATTAGCAGATTAGTCTGCTGATGAGTTTATTACTGACTTGCAGTTAGGTGGTGGGGGTTAGAGGTGGTCACGGGGGCAGGGCATGGAAGGGGAGTGCTCCCTCCCCAGCTCCTCCCTTCTCTCTCTCTCTTTCTGGTCTCCATGATGTGAGTTGTTCTCTTCCACCAGACCCCTCTACCGTGTTGTTTCTGCGTTGAAGCCAGCTAACCAAGGACTAAAACATGAGCCAAAAGAAATCTCTCTTCCTTTGAGTTATAGGTATTTTGTCCCCATGACAGGAAAGTGCCTAAAACAATGATAAGTTTTATGCTATATCTATTCAACCACCAAGATCCCCCCCAAAATAGTTATAGATATATCTGTGGCCTACCTATTTCATCATTTGAAATTATGTAGTACATTTTGACTTCTAAATATCAGAGAAAATCTTATGACTTGTTCATTGTGGCTGAATTTTTTTTAATTGAATAGTTGAAAATCTAGATCAGTTATAAATTGGTAGACAGTTTATTAAGAAGTAATACTATTCACTTAAAATGAATTAGAGCAAGAAAAGGATATTTGAAAAGGAAGGTTAAAAAGAAAAATAATATTAGTGAATGAGAATGAGAAAGTGTCAGCATACATTTTCTAAACATTCTTAGGTACTGTTTTAAAAAGCAAATAGAGTCTAGTCTTCTAATCTCTACCACCAGAAAATCACCAGTTTAGCCAGGCATTTTGGCCTGTCTGTAATCCCAGCACTCATGAAGCCCAGGTAGGAGGATTGCCATGAGATCAAGGCCAGCCTCAACTGTGCAGTGACACCCTGTCACAAAACAAAACAAAACAGAACAAAACAAAACAAAACAAAAGAAAGCTATAACATTATTTAGTATCTTCCTTCACAATAAGAAAATAGTATCGTAATGATGGCAGAGAAATATTTCTTAATGGGCCCTTGGGAGTAATTGGATTAAATAGACTCTGCCCTCATAATGAAAGGGAAAAACTGTACAAGAGAAATTGTCCTTTTAAAAGCTTTGTTCTTATATAAAGAATTTAAAAAGATCAGGCCAAAATTCAAAGACCCAATCCAAAAATAGGCATCTGAGATGAATATGCATTTCTCAGATGAAGAAATACAAATGGCAAATAAATATATGAAAAAATGTTCAGCACCATTGGTCATTAAAGAAATGCAAATTAAAACAATGCTGAAACTCCATCTCACTCCAGAAAGAATGTCCAAGATCAAGAAATCAACCAATGACAAATGCTGGAGGGACTGTGGGAGAAAAAGGAACTCTTCTCCACTGTTGGTGGGAATATAGGCTGGTACAACCACTGTGGCAATCAGTGTGGAGGTTCCTCAAAAAGCTAGGATTAGAGGTCCCATTTGACCCAGCTATCCTGATTCTGGGCATTTTCCCAGAGAATTGAAAACATCATACCATGGTGATATATGTGCACCCATGTTTACAGATGCACAATTTGTAATAGCCAAATCTTGGAAATAACCCAAATGCCCATCATCCAAGGAATGGATAAAAAAGATATGATATTTTTGTACAATGGAGTACTACTCAGCTAAAGAAGGATTGCATTGAGACTTTTATAGGTAAATGGATGAAACTTGAGACCATACTCATAAGTCAAATTAATCAGACTCACATGTGTAAATACCATATTGTCTCCCTAGTGCAAGAAACTCAAAGAGTAAATAAGATCCAAAATCTATAATAGATTTGTGAAAGGGTAAGGAATTTCTTAAAGGGGAAAAATAACTAGGGTAGAGGAAAGAAGAAAAAAAAGATACAAATTTGTTTATGTATACATAAAATAGCTAAGATGATTATACTACTAATTCTATTAGTGCTTGGAAAAGAACAGTTAATACTCATATGACTAGGTCAATTTTGCATGACTACGTCTGGTAATCTAAGCAACTCTTTTGAAGATAACAATATGCAATATTGCAACCATTGTTAAATCCCTATCATCTTGTTTTGAAAGCATATACTGTTATTGTTTTGGGTTTTTTATTGTTCTTGTACTTGTTGATTGTAGGTCTCTTGTTTTTGTTTTTCTTTGCTGTGTGTTTTTCCTTTTAAAATTAAAAACAAAATAAATCTGTTCTTTTGAAACTGCCTAGTTCTGTAACTGTTTCATGGTGCTGTAATTACTCTTTTTTTTTTTTTTTTTTTTTTTTTTTTTTTTTTTTTTGGTACCGAGGATTAAACTCACAACCTCGCTTGAGCCATGTAATTACTTTCTTGACACCTGCAACCACAAGAGTGTAACTGAACATATAGGATGCCTGATTGTGCCATTGTACCGAGCTTCATAAACTGATGATCATCAATCTACCCTTGTAACCAGTGATCTCACCCTGCTGGCCAATCAGAAGAACTTCCAGGTTGTTCTGTCTCGCCTTCATACCTCCTTTGTACCTCCTGTTTGTGCATAATATACAAGCCCTAGACCACCAGAGATCAGGGCCTGATATTCTGAGAATGACCCCAATCAGTGCCTGTCAACATAAATAAATCTGCCTCCAAATCCTGGGTGTTGTTTCAGTGTTTCCGCTTGCCTTTGCAACAAGTAGATTAATCCATTAATGATAGTGAATTAGTGGGTCAGGGGGTTACCAAGGAAGTGGCTTTGCTATAAAAGCAAAACTCAGGCTGGGGATTTAGCTCACCAGCATAAGCGCCTGCCTGGCGAGTGCGAGGTCATGAGTTTGATCCCTGGTACCTAAATAAATAAATGCACAACCCTCTAGTGTTCTTGCTCTGTCTCACTATGTGATATCGTCCACCATGCCAAGACCCAATGGAAAGTACCCACCAAATGCTGAGCAGATATCAGGACCATGTACTAAATAAACTTTTATTTTTCATGAATTAGTCTGCTATATCCACCATATAGCAAAAGAAAATGGATTAAGACAACATAATCTTCAATACCCCACCTTCACAATTTCTTTCTCACTATTCTTTGCTAGTCCTGTTTGTTCTGGCCACATGGGTCTCTTTGGTATTTCTAGACCCACCAAAATACCCATACTTCCCGGGGCAATTGCACTGACTGTTCTTTCTAGATAAATACTCTTCTTCTAAAAATCTCAATTGTTTTTCCCACTATATCTTCAGGTCTGCTAAAATATCTCTTTATAAGTTCCTTACATACAAAATAAAAACCATCCTCCTTATGCACCAATCCTCTATTGCCAGGGATTACATTTCTCTTTAACACTTATCACCAAATATAATGAAATACTATATATGTGATAATTGTCTTCCCACCCATCTCTACAGTGTCAGGGACATGAGGTGAGGAACTTGATTTATGTTATTTACAGCTATATCCTAATTCTGTGTGAATAGTTAAGTACTGTTGTATTTATTTCTTAGGCTGCAGTAACAAATTACTACAACAGGTGGTTAAAATAGATACTTATTGTTTCATAGTTGTGGAGAATAAAATCCAAAATCAAGGTGTTGCCAAGACCATGCTTCTTCCAAAGTCTCTATGGAAAAAGAAAACGTTGCCTCTTCTAGTTTCTGATAATCCTTGATAAAGTACTTTAGCTTGTCTTCTCTCTGTATATCTCTGTGACTAAATTTCCCTTTACATATAAATATATAAATTGTTGGAGTGGTTTGCAGGTAACAGGAGTTAGGATTTGACTTGGGTCATCACAATTGAACCCAGTAAGGTTCTCAAAATATTTGTTGAATGGATGAGAAAAAAATCTGCAAACTTAAAATAGAATTTTAGAGCTTCTTAGTTTATTTGTAGTTTTATAGTTGCTTGATAGAGATGAAATTCTTTTGTGTCTGCGGAATTTGTTCAATGTCCCTAAACAGATGCCCTCCATCTTCTCTTCCCTCTCAGCAATAACTAAGAACAAAATTTTTCATGATTTTCAAAGAAGACACTTCAGTGGCGACAGTTTATTTTGGTTGTAAAAAAGATTTAGATTGATAAAACACAGAAAGAAGTAACTGAAAGAATTTAATACCGAAGAGATTTAAAATTTAGTTATTTCAATAGATTCAGGTCATTATCATAGCTCTCTCAATGAATTATTAGCTCAAGCAATTGTTTTCAGTGGCAATAAATACATTTCCTAAGCAAAATTACTATAGACATGCTATGCTTTTAAAAATATCAGTTTATATCCTCATAGCCTTTAGTATTTAACTTCAAAATTTATCCTAAAGCTCAAGTAAGAAGTAAAAAGACAAAAAAAGAAAGAAAGAAAACCTCTCCTGCTTCTGCATAATGGAGATTGCTTTTTTTTTTTTTTTCGGCACCAGGGATTGAACTCACGACTTTGCACCTGCCAGACAGGTGCTTAAGTCACTGAGCCAAACTCCTAGCCCTGGGTTTTTTGAGGCAGGGTCGCACTATGTAGCTCAGGCTGGCCTTGCACTCGCGTTGTAGCCCAAGCCGGCCTTGAACTCACAACGCTCCTCCTACTTCAGCCTCCTGAATGCTGGGATTAAAGGCATGCGCCACCACGTCCGACTAGGGGGGGATTTCTTAAACATGCAATCAATTACATAGTTATAATCATTTGTATAGGAGATATAAAAATATTTTAGAAATAGAAAACATTATGAGACAAAGTGTCTGAGTGATTAAGGCTATGGACTGATAGAAATGGAAAGCATTATCCTTTGAGGCCAGAACACACCGTCAAAACACAATTAAAGGAAAGGAAAGAAGATCATCCAGTTAAACATCATCAACTCTTGAAATCACAAGGCTCAGAGAAGAAGAAATTACTTGTTTAGAGAATGAAATAGACTTTCCCTAAGTATAGTCAACATTAATCTAGGAGATCAGTATAAAGAATATGATATATAACTGCGTGTGGTGGCACATGCCTGTAATCCCAGCGCTCGGGAGTCCGAGGCAGGAGGATTGTTGAAAGTTTGAGACCAGCCTGGGCTCCAAAGCAAGCTTAAGGCTAACTTGAACTGCATAGAGAGACCCTGTCTCAAAAAGACAAAAAAAAAAAAGATATAAATACTATTTCTTTGGGGCTCCAACTCAAATTGATGAAAAAGAACTGGTAAATTTAATGGATTGTTGATTGGACATTTTCATTGATAAAAGGAGCTAGTAAGAACTAGTAGTAAACGTAACATTCCCTTTTTCTTGAGCTAACAACAGATCATTATTTTAATTTATTTCTAACCATCAGATTACAGTCTCAAGAGTCAAGGATTAAATCATGAAATTTATATGCTTCCCAGGCTTTGTTTTAATGCTACTGAAGTCATCACTTCTTATGTTTCATCAAGTTCTATGCACTTATGGAATCACCCACATTGTTTCAGAAATGAATAAATTATCTTAAAAACTTAAGGAGCTTAAAATATTTTTTATCCATTGTTTTTCTGGCTCTTAAATAAGTGAAAGCATGCTTTTAAAGTGCTTATTTATATATAACATAAAATTCAACATATGTATATATATAACTACATAACATATTACATAATATACTGCATAACATGTATAAATATTGTCAGCATTAGATTTTATAAAAAATAAAAAAACTAGTGTCAATAAAAGCCTTAAAACACTAAGTACCTTTGATCCCCAAATAGATGAAATAAAGAAAAACATTTGCGAAGTGAAAATTATAATATGGTCCTTTTATATCCCATGTTGTTGAAACTGCAGGTTCTCCAACTCCCATCCACTCATTTAAAATGCAAAGAGAATAGAAAGAAGATGTAATTGTAAATCTGTTTTCCAAGTTGCAGGAGCTGTCTCCCCGCTAACAAACCTGATCTCTTTTGTAAGACAATGGTCATTTCTTGAGTTATTATTACTATCATCCTTTTGAAATAAATTAGCATTATCACATTCATGACAAAAGCACAGACATTAAACAACTTGCCCAAAGTCAGAAATGAGAGACACAGCTCAGGTTGGTCCAGACACCTCCTCTCGGGTTCCTCTGACTGCATTCAGAATTTGTGCTCTT
>RJWM01038904.1:0-16448 GCA_004363535.1 Dasyprocta punctata | reverse complement strand
CTGTGATGAATTAAGATTGAACTGACAAAGTGCTACTGAGTTAATCAAGAGCTTCCATGCAAATTATTTACTTTGTCCTCCCCACAACCTTGAGAGGGAGCTGTTTTGTTGTATTCTGAACCATTTGATGGAGGAACAAAGACACACCCAGACAGGCTGCACTACAAGCCCTGCAAAGTTATGACTAGATCCCAGATGTCTGATTCCAAAACCCAGACTCTCTGTTTGACCTTTCACACTGTTCTTAGACTGCTGTTCATTCATTTGTTCACTCATTCATTTATTCATTTACTTTTTTTTTTTAACACATTATGCTGATTCTTGGGTTTAGCTCTGCTTCTGACACAAAAGCCAGAATGACATAAAAGTCAGGCTAAAGCTCCTAGAAGCAAAGTAGAATGGTGGTTGTCAGAGATTGAGGGGAAGGGAAGAGAAGATGTTGGTCAAAGGGCAAAAACTTTGAATTATAAAATGAAGAAGTGCTGGGAATGGTGGCACACACCTATAACCCCAGCTCTCAGGAAGCTGAGGCAGGTGGATCCTTACGAGTTTGAGGCCAGCTTCGACTACAAAGTGAGCTCAAGTTCAGGCTGAACTGCAGAGTGAGACCCTGTCTCAAAAAGACAAAAAAAAAAAAAAAAAAGAACAAGTTCTAGGGATCTAATATACAGCACATCACGAGAGGTAATGAAAGTGTTAATTACTTTGATTGCAATATTCATTAAGCTGAATGTATATCTACATCCACTTTTATCAAACCATCACATTGTATACTTTGAATATATTCAATCTTTGTCAATTATTCTTTTTTCTTTAGTGGTGGAGAACAAGCTCAAGGTCTTGAGCATCAATTAAATATTTAATTTTTTTTAAAGTAGGTTTGAGACCCTATCCCAAAGTCCAAAGGATTCTATACATGTGTATAATATAGTTCCAAATTTTTGAACCCACTTATAGCCTTAAATCCTGGTTCTGCTACTAACTGAGGGACTCTACCTGCTCAAGCCTCACTCTCTTCATCTACAAAACACCATCACCAAAGAAAGTGCCCCTGGACCACAGGACATAATGCAGGGAGGGAGCTTGACCCCATGCCGGAGCATGGGAAGCACTCAGTAAAAATGTGAGCCATTATTTCCTTCATCAGGCAGGAAACAACATTCAATCTGAGCTTGAATGATGAAGTCCACATTAGAGAACTGGAGGATTTTTTAATTTTGTTTTTGTTCTTTACTCTTGGGCAGAAACAATCATTGAAAAAAATTTTTTTCACCAGGGACTATGGACCATATTGTAAAGAAAATAACTGGGGCTGCAAAGAGGCAGGCCACTTAGCTCCTAAGGAAAGGCAACTTGAGAAATGTTGAACCTTTAGTTCTGCATCTGTGCTCCATTTATCCTAAGAGTTTCCATTTAATCACACACGGAAGGCAGACTCAAAGGGTATATATTTGCATAATAAAAGAAGTGATTGAATTCAAATGTGTGGAGTCTTTACCTTTCAGAATCCCTGATCCTTTTGTTCTCCTTTCTAATCATTTCTGGCAGTTTTTTAAAAGGCTAAAAAATGTGGCACAGGGAGATATCAATTCAAGAGGAAAAAGAAAAAAACCATGATGATAAAAGGGGTTAATTCAAATTGTGGGCAGAAAGTCTCTCTTTTCCTTTTCCTCAGAAGGGCAAAAGCTGAAGGAAAAAGGAGCTCAATTCCTGCTTTTCTTTTCTTTTTATTGCTTCACACCTCCATGCAAGGGCTATTTCTTCAAAGTCAAATTTTAAAACAATGTGCATCTATTTTCTAAACCAAAATAAACTGTAAAACTATGCAATAAATACAAGCAAAATAACAAAATATTTTAAAGTGTACCTATGTTTCAATGTTATGACCAGTTGGAGATGCAGAAATGCACTGACTGAGGACATACCATATATTTTATTGTTTCAAATTTTATTGACTTGTTTGTATCATTTCCATTTTACAGAGGAAGGGAGAAAAGGAAGGAGAGAGGGAGAAGAGAATGAAATAACTTCATAGATATGAAAATGGAAAAAATATAAGCAGATGGATTCTGAGACACACTAGTCTAGAGCTAAGTATCATAAATAGACCCAGAAATATGAAGGCCTATAGACCTGGGGGAATGGGTGGGTGACATGAGTTTTAGTAAGGAAATGAAGCCACCTGGTAGAGACTGTGTCACCATGGACAGTATTGGGTAAAGTTACATATGGTAGAAACAGTAGCAGTCTTTATTTTCCCCTTTTTAAAAAGATTTCTGAGTACGGATCTTCACACTGAACTACATTCCCAGCTCTTGTTTATTTTTTATTTTGAAACATGATCGAGATCTTCCTGCCTTAGCCTCCCAGAGTTCTGGGATTACAAACGTGTGCATCATGACCAGCTGGCAGTGTCGATTCTGAATTTCCCCAACTCTTCTTACAGACACATGCAGAATAACTAGGATAGTGAAAGAAAAAGGCCACAGACAACATATGTAACAAAAGTAAGTAACCAAGTAACCCAGGCTGGAGTGATGGCCCCTGAGTCACAGCCCTGTGGTCTCTCAGGATCCTCTAGAATGCCAAGGAGGAGACAAAGCCACGGACAGGGACAAGGTGCAAGATGACCAAGACAGGACATTTGTGTGTAAGGGCGAGAAACAACTGCACTGTCCCCACCCTGGAACAGGCCTCCACCCCTAACTGAAGCCATGGCCATCTAACTGACTCGTTGCTTCTTATTTAGCCCCAGAGTGCACCTTTGGAAATAGAAATCACACGGTGTCCCTCCCCTCTATAAGTTCACTCTAGCATTTGGAATCCCATTCAATCTTTCATGGCCTACAGGGACCTATGCAATGTCCCCCCAACCTGCCTCAACCTCCCTACACATCCACTCCCCCATCCTGATTGTGTTCCAGAAGCACTGGGCTTTTCTCTAGTCCTCAAGTTGTCAGATGTGTTCCTATTCTGGAGCCTTTTGTTTGCAGTTGTCTCTGTCACAGTTACTATTCCTACATATCCCGTGAATGGCTCCTTCTCATTCAGGTCTTAGCTGCAACATCAGCTCTTTGGAGAGGCCAGTGCTGCCCAGGCTAACATTTAACTTCTTTCCTCCTTCCCTGGCTCTTCATTCTGTCTGCCCTGCTTGTGACACTTTCACAACTTGCACTCTTCTTGCTCACCCGTATTTCTTAACCTCCCTCCACTTCCAGAATGGAGGCTCCTGAAAGTGAGGATCTAGCCTAATGCTTGGCACATAGTAGCAATTCAATAAATGCATAAGGAATGAATAAACAAGCCCCAGTGCATCTGCCACTTTCCAGGGATATGCTCTTGTTATCGAGTTGCCTCACCTTTGGGACCCTGTTTCCTAGTCTGCAGAATGGCACTTCATGAGACTATTCGTGGGAATTTGATGGGATGATGCATAGAAAGAGTGAATGGGAAGCTTCTTTCTATGTGGGATGAAATCTCCAAATAGAGGATACTTTCGCAGTTTGATGGGACTATTTGCATCCTGAGTCTCCCTAAGAAATTTGGTCTCCCAATGATCAAAAGGGGCCAGACCATCATGTGCCCAGGACAGAGGTAACTAAGGCCAAAAACACGTTCATTTCTGTGTCCCAGCAGAGCCACATCAAAAAATGGGTCCCCTCAGGAGTCAGGAGGACCAGTGAGCAGCTTCCTGGAAGACTGTCAAACACCTCACTGGGAACTTTTTTTGCCTTGAACAACAGGCTGGGAGGCAGGACACAAACTTCTGGGACAAAAAGTAAAAAGAGGGCTTTCAGAAAGGGTCCGTCTCCTCAGCCCTGCTGTGAGGAAGTAGTATACTGTTCGCGATGAGTCCAGGGAAGCTGCGTCTGGCCAGGGCCTGAAATCTTCAGGCAGCAGGTTGGCCTGGCCTGGAAATGAACATAGCCCTCTGAGATGATGGAGGAAGCCAGGTGTTTGCTTGGTTCCCAACCCAACCAGCCTGCCCCGTAAAGGTACAGGTAAGAGGAAAAGCGGGCACTTTTTATCTTTTAACCCTGGCCAGGTCACATAGGCCAGATTTCCTTCTCTAAGATCTAACTTTCCCCCACAAGAGAATGCAGTTCAATTGTGTGTTCCATCTTTAAAATGTTGAGAAAGAAGTAAATTTATGACCATAGGCAAACTCTAGAGCCAAGATTCCAGGGTGTGGCAGGTCTTGATCTCACCAGCTGTGCTACCTCTTTGGATTTCTTTTCTTATCTCAAAACAAGACTTCACTTCGTAGGACCATCTAAAGGATGAAGATGCTGTAATAAGCCCAGCAGTGAGCATTTTAGAAGAAATTATTAAAAACATTTTTGAACATTAGGATAGGAAAATATTTTGAATAAGGAATAAAAAACACAAACACAGGGAAAAGAATTGATCTGATTAACATTGAAAACATTTGAATAAAAATGACCAACAACAAAAGGAAATGATTAGTCAAAGTCAGAGAGAAGATATTTTTCTCATAATCAAGACATTGAGGAAAATCCTGTATGTCAAGTACAAATGGAGAGTGATTCTGTGAACACAACGACCTTATTCAGAAATGCATATTGCAATGAGAATACGAGTGGTCTTATCCAAGGAGGCAAAAGGAAAAAAGGATTTTTAAAGGTGAAATGAAAAAGTTTACATAAGTTGTCTTAAATTTTTTTCCTTAGATACATGAACCAATTGCAAGGTAGTTAGTCTCATTTCCAGCTCAGACAGGCAGTTGCTGGGCAGATGTCGTCAAGAAGCATTTCTTCGTGTAAGGTCATCACTGTCTTTGCACAGGATTGTGATCCTGGAAGAGTTTCTTGTGATCATTCTTGTTATGGGGCATATGTGCATGAGATCCCTTCCTTCATTTGCGCTGATTTATTGATGTATTTTTGTCAGAGTTTGACATAAGTGACTTCATTTGGATCTTGACAACTGTCAAAGACAAATGGTCAAATGAAGAATGAATACCAAAAACAAGAAACTCAAAGAAGATGAGACATCAAGAACCTAAACACAATTGAGAAAATGCTCAACATCACCTGTTATCAAGGTGGTACAAACTAAAGTAAGATACTATTTTGCATCCAATGGCTCAACAAAACTTCAGAAGTTTGACCATGCAAGTGTTAAGAAAACATGAAACAACAGGTGCTTTTATATACAGCTAGGTAATACAAATCCATTCGGCCACTTTGAGTCCATGAACTTCATTCTTAGGTATATACAGACATATACTGTAGAAAATTCTTGTGTAACTACACAAGAGAATGATATTAGGATTGTTTTAGGTAACCCCAAACTATGAAGGTCCCAACTGGTAATTAGCTATAGAACCAGGAGTTAGTAAATTTTTTCTGCCAAAGGCAAAGAATACATATAATTGTTACTTGGTATCCAAGGGATTGACTAGTCCAGGACCTCCCACAAACACCAAAGCAGTGGTCATTCAAATCACTTACATAAAATGGTGCTGTATTTGCATAATAACCCATGTACCTCTTCCTGTATACTCTAAATCATCTCTAGATTACTTATAATACCTGACATAATGTCAAGGTTACAGAGTTGCTATATTATATTGTCTGTGGAATAAGAGAAGAAGGGAAAAGATGTGTACAGGTTTACTACAGATGAGATTGTTTTCTTGAATATCTTCAATCAGTAGTTGATTGACTCTGAGAATGTGGCGCCCACAGACCTGGTGGGCCTAGTGTACTTAGACTTTATGGTCTTACAGTTTACCTCACCTCAATTCCATCATTGCAGAGTAAAAACAGCCATAGAGAACATAAAAAAGAACAGCAACGGTTGTGTTCTAATAAAACTATATTTACAAAACTAATAGACACGGGGTTGGATTCAGCTCACAGGACACAACTTGCAGACTCTGGGGAGGGTGACTATATTCATCGTGGTATATTCATACATAAAATAACATGCAGCAACAAAAATGTTTCACAACAACATGGAGGAATACTAAACATATTTTTGAGCCAAAGAAATCCAGGTATAAGGGATTCAAAATTTTGATTCAATTTATAATCTCAAAACCATGCCAAACTTAATGATAGTGCTCAATCTATTGTGGAAAAATGAGGGTCAAATCAGATGGAAGACAGTGGACACACAGGCACAGAGGAATTGGAAGGCACCTCTTTATTATGCTAGTCAACTGGGAGAAACAGTTTCAAATCACCAGCCCCATGTTGAGGCTAAAAAGACACATTTGTTTAAAACAGGAAGTACAAAAGGCTGATAGCAGGTTATTTTATAATTGGTTAGATAGACTGGGTCATATGTTGTTAGAGAGTCACTTCAGGCAAATTTAGTTGGGGGTTTCTTAAGGTCAGGGGCTTGGGTGAGCAGGAAGAATCAATCATCGTCTTTAACTATCCTTGAAGCAAGTTAGCACAACAAGATGCACTTTCTGGCTAAGTGACACTTATCTTACAAGTCACAGTTGGTGTTGGAATCTCAAGACTGGTTGAGTCTAAACAGGCTAGGCCTGCCTTTCCCACTGTTAATATACAGTCAGGTTATAAGTTTTAAAATTTGCTTTACAAAAGAAGCCTCCTAAGTAAGAGATCTAGAGAGAAAACTGACTAGGCAGGCATGGTGACATGTCCGTAATGCCAGGACTCTCGAAGGGTGAGGCAGGAGAATCGCAAGTCTGAGCCCAGCCTGGGCAACTTAGTAACTTAGCAGAATTTTGTCTCAAATAATAAAGGGCTGGGGCTGTAGCTCAGTGTGCAGACCCTGGTTTAATCCCCAGTATGGGGTGGTGGGGAATAACTACTCATGACTGTGAAAGTCAGGATCATGGTTGTCTTTAACAGGGTGGAGAGAACTGTAATTAAAAGGGGACGCAGAACCACTGGCCATTTTGTGTTTCTGGATCTAGGTAGTGGTTATGTGGATGTTCATTTTAGAATAATTCATTAGGCTGTACATTTGAATTATCTGTGCTTTTCCTAATGTGTACCAATTTTCACCAAAATAAGTTTCAAAAAAATGGGAGAACTTCAAATGTTTATCTGCACATTCCCTGTATTTTGTTACACCCTGTAAGAGGTGTTTCAAGAAGAAGTTGCTCCAGGGAAGGCATCTGCCTCAGGCTCTGTATAGAGCCTGGCTGGACTAGAAAGTGTAAGAAGAAAAGGAGCAGTTAAGCCCAAAGGAAATGGCCCAGGGGGACTTTGCACTGTGCAGAGGCAGGAGAAATGGCTTCAGGCTCAGAATCACATCTTATTTAAGGGGAAAGCACAATATTAAAGCTGAAATTTAGAGTCTGAGCCAGAATTGGACACATAAATGGCACCTCCACCTCCAATCTGTTCCTATTTAAACCTCTTTTTATTCTTCTAACCCCAATCTGGAGGTGGCATGTTGTGAAAGGGTAGTTTCCCTAGTTACTAAGCCTCACTCTTCCCAGGCTCAGGGATGACTCAAATGTTAAACATGTGTGCACATGTGTGTGCTTGCGAGTGCATCTGAGACAGTAAAATAAACCTGCCTAGGCCCGCCCCCCAACCTTTTCCAAGGGCTCAGCCCTGATCCCTGCTTGTCAGATAAAATTATGCTCTTACTTTGTTACAACTATTTCCGTATCCCCACTGCTCTTCCCCTCCTCTGCTTCCTGTGCCAGTTGCTCCACAGCCCCTGTTATCGCATGCCCTGTACCAATGTTACCTGACTCCCCTGCCCTCGGAGACTTACCAGATGTTCAAAGTAGTAAACCTGTCACCTTTAAATTCCTGCCTTTATTTAACTCATCCATTCCCATCACAAACCCTATGTAACAACTTCCCCAGCCTGGAATTGGGGCTCCGACTTCGAAGTATTAAACTCCTCTGATCCCGCTAGCAAAATAAAGGGATCTCTCCATTTCTCCTGAGTGCCTCTTGTTGAGTTCCTGCATCACCTGTGAATCTGACTTTGCTGTAATATTTGGTAAAATCTAAAATTGCTGCAACTTATTTATGTATGTACATGGTGAACACTGGAAACAGCCGTTTTCATGGTCACATGATGTTAAAACCATTTTGGGAATCTCACTGGCAACCAAGAACCCAACATGTCTCAACCTTTGTTTTAATAAGATGTTATCAGAGATACGAAGTTTCTGCAGAAAACTTGTCATTGCTGGGTTCCTAGACCCTAGTGAAAACTTGGAAACTACTTCATGTCCAAAAATAGAAATCATTTAGTAAACCAATTCCAGGCACATGATGAAATATCTTACGGTCATTAAAATTCTATTTAGGAAGAACTAGTAATCACCAAAAGGGGAACAGGATACAAAATTGAAATTACAGGATGATTACAACAGCAGTAATCCTGTACACAGAAAAATACAGTAAAAGGAAATTCAACAACATGGTAAAGGAGCTATATTCAGAGGACAAGAATGAAATATGGGTGATTTTTTTTCCTTTTAACTTTTCTAGAAGGAATTTTTCCAAATTTTCAAAACAATGTGATTTTTTTTAAAAAACAAAGTAGAAAAGTGAGTTTTTAAACAGTGTGTGCATTTTCATTATATGTAAGGAAGGCAAAAATTGTGAAGTTGAGCTTTCTGGTACAGGAGGATCAGAAGAGAAACTGAAGCAAGAAGGGAAAAGAAAAGGAAGCCACCACACACTGAATCCTTTCTGTGACTTCTGTCTCTCCACAATGGATGGATCATGAATGCCAGAATCATGAGCAGTTCATGAACAGGTATGCAAATTCCAGTCTGTGCTCTTGCCCACTGACCACTTGCCCCCAAATACCATGTTCTCAGCATCACCTCATCATCATCCATTTCCTCAATTCACACACTTTCTTCCTTCACATTTCTGAAGGCGTTTCTCATAATTTCCCCTTTCCAAAAGCTTGTTGAGTCGATGGGCCACCCTCAGTTAATGCTGTTGGAAAACCAAAGATATATTATAATTGCTGCTTCTACTGAACTGTTATCATGTGTTAAGGACAGGGCACAGATCTGCCAACTCTACAGTAACCCTCCAGAGGAAATATTTCACATACTCCTTCACAGATAAAGATGAGGCTCAGAGAAATGAGCACGTGCCAGATCAGTCAGGGAGAAAATGTCCAAACAGGGCTGACCCTGTAAGCATCGTGCTCTTTGGTTTGTCTCCAAAGTATTCTTCCTCTGCTACTCCACTGTCTTGATCACAGCCACACTTTCCCACCAACTGAATTCTGTCATAGAGGACCTTCCACACCTTCCTCCAATACACACATCTCAGAGCAGAGAAGGTCTCTGTAGATAACAAACCAATAATTCTAAACTGATCCATCAAACCTCCCTGTAAGGGACCACTCACCCTTCATTAGCAGGCTTTCTTTTCCCTGTAGAGTTGAATTCATCCCTGATTCCATAAACATGTTATCCAAGTAGGACTAATTTTTTAATTTCACACTCTCTTAGTCATCAAGACTGGGTCAGAGTGGGAACCTGACCCAAGCAGAGCAATTTTGATGCCCTTTGAAGCTTTCTGTGAATTCAAGAAATTTGGAAACTCTTCCCATCTAGAGAAAAATAAGAGGGAAAATAGAGAGGCTGCAGCTACTGCAGCCATCTTGTGACATGAGGCCCAGTAATGAACTCAACACTGGAGATGCAGAGAAGGAAGGAGAACAAAGCTGTATCCTTGATCAAGTCGTACCAAACTGAAATAATTCCATGTCTATGCTAGTTTAGGTAAGTTGTTCTCTGTTGAAAATTTTTCACACACCCACCAGGGTTTGGTAGTACATAACTTCTAAATTCCATAAGTCAGTTTACAAGGCCTCCCTGCTTTAGCTTCAACCACAATTTCAGTTTTCAGGCTTTTCACGTATCCCTGTAATCTAACATTCCAGCTGTTTCTATTACTCATCCTTCAGCAAAAACCAGCAATTTCCTTCTTAGAAGCTTTGTATGTGTTGTATCTTCTGCATCAAATGGCATTCTCCTGCTATACCCATCAATAGCAACAGAACTATCTAAGTCTTAGATGCCCATAGACTCTGAGTCTTCATTACAGGGAGGCATCACAGGAAAAATGATGGCTTTCCAAGGGATGCCACAGTAGTATAAGGCATCATCAGGTAGGGCTTATTTCAGCTATTTTTCCACCTGTGAGAATCATCAGGAGGTGATTGTTAAAGTTCAGATTCACAAATCTAAACTTCACTCCAGCCCTATGCAATTAGATCTCTGGAGATCACTGCCTCTTTACTTGACTTTCTGGGTGATACTGATATGTGTTGGTCATACCAGTGGCTGTGTTAGCAGGACAGGTGGATGTACCAGATCAGAGCTCAGTGAGCACTAACCCAGGAATTATTACCGGATGAGGTCCAACAAGTTCCCCAAAGAGTTGCTGGGGACCTCAATTCAGCCCATTGAGTAGGTTTTTGAGCCTTGTCACAGAAAAGAATTTCAGGACCCATAAGTGAAAGGCCCAGCAAGGTTTTATTAGACCGAGTTAAAGAAACACTGTTATGGTTTAGATCTAAAATGTCCCACTCAAAATTCATGTGACCACAGAGGTCCTATATGCATCAATAGATTCACTCAGGGCTGAGATCAGGAGGTGAATACGCTGTTAGGAGGTGGGACCTGGTGGGAGGGTCACTAGGGATGTGACTTGGAGGGTTGTATTCTTATCCTTGGTTTCTCCCTTCTCTCTTTCTGTTTCCTGGCTACCACGGATTGAGCAGCATTTCTCTACCATGCCTTTCTGTCATGCTGTTTCTGCCTTGGGCTACCAACAATGGACTAAATCCTCTGAAAGCTGTGAGCCAAAATAAACTTAAATCTGGACTTGGTGACACATGCCTTAAATCCCAGCACCCTCCCTCAATCCTAACCAACCCTGAAGCCACAAGTACTTATCCACAGAAACTACCCTCGTACATCCAAGCCATCCCTACCTCACACCATCCCACCCCTCTTGTGTTTAGCAAATGTAGGACTGATATAAATAAACACGTCTTCCTTTCCCAAGTTCCTGTTATAAAAATACTTCTAGGGCCAGTGGATACTTTTTCAACTGTCTTGTGGTCCTGCAGCTTGAAGGAATATGTTATGGTTGATATACTGTGTCAACTTGAGAAGTTTAGAAGTTTAACTGAGAGACTCAGCAGAGAGCCAGGGTTTTTACTTTATACACATCCTCATCCTGTGCAAAGGAGGGCAAGGAGATTGTGTGAGTGCTACATCTGCCCTGGGGAGTGGGGGGGTGAAGGTGGCCTGCATATACTATAAGGCAGAAGAGGCTCGTTTTCTCCCTTTTGCTCTGGCTGCTGCCTTGAAGTGTTTCCCCAGTGCCAAGCCACCCTGCCTTGGAACAATCTGATTATGGACTGAAACCTCCAAAAACTGTAAGATAAATAAACCTTTCCTTCCTTCATTTTGGGTGTCAGGTGTTTTGTCCCAGCAGCAAGAGAAAAGTAAAAGTAACCAAGACAGCATATAAATGTGATCCATTTCTGGCTAGCCTTGGTAACAGCTCCACAGGTGGAGGAGGGGATGGAGTGCACTTGATTTGCACAGAACCACATGGGATGAGGGATGGGACAGGAGAGTTCTTATAGAAAATGGTATAGTCATTGAAGAATGAAAAGGAAATTGGGAAAGTAAGAGCAACAGACATCACCAAACCTGGTTTGTCTGAAGGAGTCCCCCATACAGCCAGCTCCAAGGTCATATTCTATCTGAAGACACACCCACAGCACCTCTCCAACCCGAGTGGAAGCTCTAATTCACTGTACCTGCCTGAGGTGGAAGAGGAGGGATGCTTCAGCCCGGCTCTGTGGAATGACAAATTAAAGGTGACATCTCACAGGTAGGCAAACATTCGACCTCCATAAATGAATTTAACTGCCCGTCCTCCATGCTATCATCTTCTGACTTGTAAATACCTGTGTCTGTCCACTGCTGCTTCCCCACACTCTGATTCTGGAGCATTTCAAGGTCAGAAATGCACCTCTACTCCTCCGTGCAACCCCAGAAGCTTCCACAGGGTCTGGCACATAATTGGAACTCGGGGAAAATTTGTTCCATTGAATGTGGGGCCATCGATCCTAAACAATCTGGATCACAATCCTGAAACTTTTTTTTTAATGTGTCTTTCTGTATTCATTTTAAAGTCCAGGGTGAGTTGAGTGGCAAATTACAGAGATTTTTTTTTCCCCAAATGCCTTTCAAGTCACACAGCCAAATCAGTGCAGCAAATTATATGTAATCAACGAGGAAATCAATAAGTACTGCAAGTGCATTAAAGGGTTTAGCAGATTCATTATGTATTTAGCACATTCAGTCCAATTTGCAGGAAGTTCAGAGAAAAGGAGGCTTGCATGTAAACAGTGCCTCTAATTGACTCTGGAGCAGCCTTAGCTGGGGTTGCATAGCCTGTTGAGGTGAAGGCTGATTGGGAGACCTGTTCGCTGCCCCATGCCCTTTGGGCCAGATGACCCAGGCCAGGCCTGTGCAGCAGAAGCCTCACCTACAAGGGCAATGGTGACAATCTCAAAGGCTCTTTGTCTTGGAAATTCTATAGGAGATGAAAGAAGGGAAGGAGAAAAAAAGAAAGAGGAAAGAGGAAGGGAGAGATACTCTTAGAATTCTGTCCTTTCCTTCAATTCCTCAGCTCCCTAGTGTCCCTGGAAAGAGGTCATTCACTAATTCATTCCACAAACATTCTCTGAGTATTTGTACTGCTCAGGTCACATGCCAAGTTCCAAGGCATGAGCAAAGTCAGACCTAGACCTACCTCAAATGACTCACAGCTGGATGGGGGCAACAGACCCAGGATAGCACAGCCCACCCCACTTGAAGGCTTGGATGCCCTCTCTCTGAGGTGAGCCAGAGGAGACATTTGATCAAGACCCTGAAGGGAAGATGAGGAGCAGGTACAGTAACATCACTGGATAAACAGACTCAAAGGCACAAAAGCAAAATTACGCATTTGAGGAACAAGAGGGCGAAGGTCAGAAGAGGGTTGAGAACAGAGGAAGAACAGCATAGGCCAATTCCTCATTCAGGCAGGTCTGAGAGCCTCTGGTCCAGTTCCTTCTCATCACGAATTCTGTCAGCAGTGCCCTGGGAGGAGAAGTGATTTGCTCAAGATTACCCAGCGAACAGTAGAAGTTGAATGTGACCTCAGCCCCCACACCTCACCACAAATGCTTCATGAATTCCCTTCTACCAAAGTTGTCTCGGTCACCTCTGGCCACAGATCTTTCCATGTCCAATTTCTGAATTGGCTGAGAAGCGGCATCAATTTGGAAACCAATTTTTGGAACTCATTATAATCACCTTTTATTGATTTGAAACAGATAACATCAATCAAAGACTAATTCACATTTGCAAGGATGCAGCATGTACACCTACGCTCATTTCTGGCTCCTGCAGCAGACGGAGCTCACCAGCACCCTTTCCTGCGGCTTTTTCAGCCTAGCGCTCCAGGCAGCTAGTAAGAGAAGACTAGTCACTCAAGTGAAATCTGTATTCCTTCTGCAATACAAGTGTTAAACTCTGTGAGCTGCTGCCTTGGGCTCAGCTGTAAAGTCACAAAGGGAAAAAGTATAATTATCCAGCTCAAATTCTAAGAAGACAAAGAGAATGCAAACCTGTCACTGAGAGCAACAGCACAAAATTTAGCATTGATTACAGGGTTCTGCTGGGCAGTCACTAGGTGTATTAGATAGTCACAGAGTCCCTGCCAAGAGCCAGAGGAGTGGGGCAAACTGAAGAAGTGGGTCTCCTCTCAGGACCCCTGCTCAGTCCCAGCCAAAAGTTGTCATGTAGAACATGAGCCCTGCATTGTCACACATTGAGTTTTCAAGAAAAGCCAGAAGTCTAGCCTGTGAAAATGTCATCTCATAATATTTAAATGTTTAATCATGTTTTTAAACATTCCACATATTTTGGCAAGGCTGGCTGCTTCAAACCACAGGTTCAAGTGTCTCATTTTGCTCTCATCAGTCTCACTTCCCAAACTTCTTGGCATTTAGGTGTGGTCATGTAACTAAGTTCTAACCTATAAGAGTACTGTATGGAATTACCTGAAAGTATTCTTAAAAAAGAAGTATAACCTTCCTGATGCCTGGAAACCAGAAGTAGTAGCTTCAGCTTCAGTAACAATATTAGATATTGAGGAACCTTGTAAGATGGAAGGGTGCTGAGGATGACAGCAGAAAAATAGGAGGCTCAGTACTTCATGACACCATGAAGCTGGCCCTGAGTTTCTGACTTCTATTTCCTTCATATGAAAGAAATAAATTTTGGCCCATTTTTGTTGTATGAAACCAGTGTCAGCCAGCTTTCCATTACTATGAAAAACATCTGAGACTATCAATTTATAAAGTGAAAAAAATTATTTTGTCTTATAATTTTGGAAGTTTTAGTCCATGGTCAGTTGGCACAGTTGCTCTTGGGCCTGTGTCAAATTAGCACATTATATCAGAAAGCATGTAGTAGAGCCAAACTGGTCACATTATGATAGAGGGTCAAAAGAAAGAAAAAGGAAGAGGAACGTCTGTGATCCCCTTTGAAGGTATATTGCCAATGACCTAACTTCCTCACACTAGGCCACACCTCATAAGGGTTTCACCGCCTACCAAAGGTACCTTTGCTGAAGACCAAGCCATTAACATATGGACCTTTGGCAGCATTCCAGATCCAAACTACAGAACAACCAAATTGAATCTCCAACCCTCTTTCTAGTTTAAGGGGGCCTGGACACTCTATTCACCCTTGAATTCCACAAAAGAACATTGATTCTTTGTAGCAAAATTCCTTTAGCTGAACTAATTTGGACAGGGCTTTATCTTTAGCAAAGTAAGCATTCTCTAAATTTCTTCTCTATCCATCCCTAACCCCCCTCCTTACTCATTACAGACTATATTAATCATCATTTTCAAAGTGAGTAGCTATTAAAGCATCATTTTCAAAGGTAAGGTCACAAGTGTCATACAAATACAAAATGAACATGTGTCAAAGATAGTATTTAATTCATTCATAATGAAGAAAACTGTAAAATATTACACCAGGGTCAAAGGAGAATCCAAGAAACAGGCTGTTGAATAAGCAATTATGTACGCTGAATTGAATTTGTGAGTGGATGCAGATCTGGCTCTCCACAAGGCAAAAATCAATTGAATCTCCAGGGCAGTATTCATTTGCATCCCAACAGACAAGGATCCTTTGCTATACTGCCAGTTTCCCACAACTCATACGCAAAATAGCTTAGTAAAAGACTATGAAAGGCACAGATCCCTACAGAATCAGATTAGTCTACGGAGTTTGCTAGACAGCATCATTTTTAAGCCCGATGATTCTTAGCTGTTTTCCAAGCACCCTGGCTACTGAAGGATAGAGAGTATATCTATCATATCTCATATTCCTGAGGACACGCACCCTCAATTCTCACACACTTCCTCCAAAAAAATAGTCTTCCCAGCTGAACTAGGCTTTCCCAGAGGAGCAGGAGTTCACCAGACAGAAAATTCTAGGCTAGTGGCAGTGCTTAGTAGAATCACATAAAGAGCTCCTAAAAATATACATACCCAGGCCCCGCCCTGATTTTTCTGAATTTGCTGCCTTTGCAGCACAAACTCAGTGTTTTTACTGAGCCTGTATGCACTGTGCCAAGACCATGGGCGGCCAGTGGAGACTGGGGGTGGAGATTAAAGATTGCCGCCCACTCACCCACACACCCTCTTCCAGCCTCCCCTTGCTTCAGCTCTGCCCCTGGGAAATCTTGCCCTGGCTCTATGCACCACTCTTCTGGCCCCCCTGCCCCTCTGGTGTCTCTTCTCAGTTTCCAAGGTTCACCGTCCTTCCCCTCTGGCTGCTCTTGTGCCCCAGGACTCAGTCCTTGGTCAGTTTGTTTTTTATGGACACTCTCCTCTGGAGAACAGCCAGATTCAGAGCTTTCAATGTCACTGCCAATTTCTGACCACTGCCAATTTCACATATTCAGGGCAATTTCCTCATCTCCAGCCCCTAGCCAAACTTCCTTGTCAGTTGTGTAATAGACAAGCTCAGTATCTCTAAACCAACACAGATCTCCTCTCAAAATGCTGTCCCGCCCTTAAGCATCCCTGTCTTCATTGGTGCCACTGCTTTCTTCCACCAGTTCGGCTGAACCTTGAGTCAGCCCTTCCTTCTTGCTTCTCTTCATATTCTACATTCAATCCTGTTGCCTCTGCAGAAACACTTCCTTGCGATATGACTTCTCAGCTTGGTGAGCTGCCACCTTCTTTGGCTTGGATTCTGTAGCAGCTCCTGTAGAGTCCACCAATTGCCCCCCTACTCCATTCAGCCTCTGCTCAACATAGCACCCACTGGAGTTTTCTTTACTGTCAGTCTGGTCAACATCATTTTTCTGCTCAAAAGCCCCCTAGTATTCCATGTCACTCAGTGGGGAAACCTTGGA